>LKBB01000003.1:105196-119727 GCA_001513885.1 Thielaviopsis musarum
CCCCCCGTCACATTCCATCTTTACTCGTCGCATGCCAACTAACACGCGCCTTCACAGCCAAAAAGTTTGTCCTCACACTCCTCTACATGTCAAGCCCGCTTGCCCTTGACAGTCTCGACGCCATGGTCCTTCCCGAATTCAAACGCGAAAAAGACCAGGCCCTCTCCTCACTCAAGAGCCTCCACATGATCCAAGTCACCATTCCCGCTCGCGACCGCAAACAAGAAGTCCAGCTCGTGCCAACCTTTAAGCACTCGTTCCGCCAGGCCCTCGAGGGTGGCGGCACCCATGACAACTCTTTTGGCGTGCTGTCCACCCTGCCCTTGGCCGAGACCGACCTCATCTTTCTCGACCGCTATGCGCGCCGCCGTTGGGACGATATCCTGCACTATGTCGTCAACAGCGTTGGCATCCAGGATGGCTCCGGCGGCACTGCCGGCGCTGGGCCCAAGCATTCCGTCAAGGAACTTCTCTTTGCCGGCCGCTTGGTCGAACGGCGCGCCGATGCCACTGGCACACTGGGCATGGGCATCACGCAGGGCGGCTTCACCTTTCTCCTTCAAGAAACCAACTCGCAGGTGTGGACACTACTCCTCCTCTGGCTGGACGCGGCCAATCGCGCCGCCAGCTCGGGTCTGGACGCCGTCGACATGCTACAGTTTCTCTTTATGCTCGCCAGCATGGAGCTTGGCCGCGCGTACGACACGACGTCGCTCACGCCCGAGCGCCAAAACATGCTGCCGTTCCTTGTCGACATTGGCCTCGTCTACGTGCCGTCCAACACGCCGCAGCAGTACTTCCCCACGCGCTTTGCCACTACCTTGACCAGCAATGTGAGCTCGCTGCGCTCGGTGCGCGAGGGGTTTGCCGCCGCGACTGCCACGTCGTTTGCCGGCAGCGGGCCGGGCACTGTGGCCGCCGGCGCTGCCGAAGACTACGGCATCATCATGGAAACAAACTTCCGCATCTACGCATACACGTCGAATCCGCTGCAGATTGCCGTCATGGGCCTGTTTTGCAACATGCGCGCCCGCTTTACCAACATGATTTCGGGGCGCCTGTCCCGCGAGTCGGTGCGCCGCGCAATCAGCCATGGTATCACGGCCGACCAGATTGTCGACTACCTGACGACGCATGCGCACGAGCAGATGCGCCGGCTTGCTGTGCAGCAGCACCGGCCCGTCATGCCGCCGACCGTGGTGGACCAGATCCGCCTGTGGCAGCTGGAGAACGAGCGTATGAAGACCACCACGGGATTCCTCTTCAAGGACTTTGACGAGCCCGGCGAGTACATGGCAGTGGCGGCGTATGCCGACGAGGTGGGCGTTCTGGTATGGCGGAATGACCGGCTGGGCATGTTTTTCGCCAGTAAGACTGAACAGATTCGAGACTATCTTAAGATAAGAAAACGAACAATCTGATATTCTTGGTTACTACAACTGTTACTATTGCTACCAACAGCCCGTCTCCGCCTGCCAACAGCCCGTCTCTGTTTACCAATACCCCGTTATTCAGCACCAGTTGAACACGACGTCTACTATCTCCCCTAAAAAAAAAGGAATTGAAATTCCACATAACTTAGTGGCTACGCTTGCCTTGCAGGCTGTCCCAACTGTCTTTCTCATAGCCCTTTGCCTTACACTAAAGACCAGTGCATTTTCATGTCAAGGCTTACCTACTAGGCAGGGGGTCGATTGCCTGTTTTTGGCCAAAATATACCACTTGGAAACTTTCCTCAGCAACAGCTGAATGTTCTGTTTCATACGCTATCCTTTAGTACTTTTATCCTCCACGGAGCATTTCCCACTTGGTACCACCACCAATATTTTATTGCTATACACTGACCCATGCCATGGCTCTTTTGCCTTTTTTTTTTTTTTTTACATTTTTCGACTTCGGTTTTAGCTTCCAACCACGGTCCGGCATTTAGAGGCTTTTATCATGCTTGCTTAGTTTGGAATTAGTCATGTATTAGAATACAAAATAACGCTCAAAATAACACTCGTTGCCAACAGGCGACGAGCACTGCGCCCACAAACTCCGTTAGTTCAAAATGAAATACCATTTCAATAATGCTAACGAATAAAACCCTGGCTCTTTTCCAACGTCATTTCCTTCATCCCGCGACAAACGAAAACATGACGTGAATCTGTGTGATAGATCCGGGATGACAACCAACAACGATCCCTAAAAGTCCTGTGGCAAAATGATGAAAATAAAACATAAAAAGAAACTCCAGCCACATCGATAGCGTCCCAAAAAAAAAGGGAACAAAAAAAAACACAATACCATAAGCGCCAGTCAGTTAACCTCCTCGCTCATGTATGGATAATCCCTGGTGATATCTTCACCGGTGCCTCCACTCCCATCCTAAAAAGGAGAAAAAAAAACATTATTGCGCCCGAGACAGGATCCGGCTAAAAATACTTTTCCCCTTCTTGTCCGATCGCTTGTCAACCTTGAACTTCATTGGGATACCTGTGATCCGGGTGTAGTCCGACTTCCATCGATCAAAACTCTGCCTTGCGTCGTCCGTGGTACACAGAGCGTCGATTTGCGCAATGGCCACCTTGGGAAGCGTACAATCCTTGTTTTGGAGCTGCAAGGTCTTGGAAATGTACTCTGGGTGGCTGTGATAATTGGGGTTGTTGCGGCTGCTTTTGAGCGGGAGTCCCTTGTACTCTCGGCGTCTCTCGTATAGCGCAAGATCATTCTTGTCAATCAGCTCCTCAACCAGGTGATCGTGAATCGCTGTGAAGCGGCCAGTCCAATACTCAGAGCTTTGCGCTGTGTAGATCTTGCGTGGATCGAGGGAGAGGCTGAGTCGGCTGCTCGAAAAGTGGCGACTACCGAGGGAGGTGGGCGAAGATCGGCGGTGCGATGGGCTGGGTTTCGTTGATGTCGTCGGTATTCGCGAGCCGCCTATGCTAGGCGAAGGAGAGACTGAGACTCGCACCTTGGACGGATCCAAAGGGGAAAAAGACTTGGGCTTCTCCGAAGCAGCGTGCCCCTTGCTGGACATGGTGTCGTGCTTGTTTCTTGGGGCAAATGCAGCCATCTTAGACCTGAATGTGGCAGCAATGAAACTGCCAAATGACGCGCGTTTAGGCTTGAGGGGCGTCGTGGCTCGGGGCGACTTTGGCGGCGAAGGTCTTCTTATAGACGTCGGGGGCGAGGAAGTTGGGATAAATTTTGAGGGCGTACTATTTGTTGGCTTCGCAGTATCTGACGAAACCCGGGGGACGTGAGCAGACACCTGCTGTGGTATTCTGCTGCTGCGCTGTCTATTATTGACAGAGTCCTGCGCACTGTGGTACAAAGGGACATCCTGAGACAGCTTTCCAGGTACTAACGGCTGTGCTTGTTTGCGGTTACGGGCAGGCGCACTTCTTTGCGACGGCTGCTCACGAAGATGTGATGCAGCTTTGGGCAGCGACACGGGCACGTCGGGTGTCTTGGGCGATTCTTTCTTAATGCTCCCCTTGCTCGCTGAACGGCTAACCCCCAGAATACATTCAACGACGCTATCGTGACGAGACGGCGCAGAGTCGCGGGCGGTAGCCGGACTTTTGACATAGTCTTGTTTGTCTGGGTGGAAAGTACCGGAGTGTCTGCGACGGACATAATCGGAACTCACAGGCTGAGAGATCTGCTGTGAGTGGAAGCGGTGTGGGACGTGACCCGTAGACTCGCTTGGGTAGCGACCTGGCATGGCGAAAGGGCCCGGGCCGGGGCCGGGGCCGGATAGGCCGGAGGGGTCAGAAGGTCGGTGGCGTGGAAGTCCGGACTGTACGGAGGACAAAGGTGCTTTTCGTCGCGAGGATGTTGGTGGGTACTGTATTGGCTTACTTTCCGACTGGAATGGTTGCCGCCAGTGCGACGGCGATAGCTTTGGTGTTTGCTCGGCCGAGAGTGGAACTGGGACTGGGATTGGGATTGGGTCGTAATTGCCCGGCGCTGGCTGTCGTGGGCCTCTGGGCTCTGGGATTCCGGTTCCTCCATTTCGGGAAGCTCTCGAATATCCTCCGGGAGACGAGGTCCCAAAAATAGATACCTTATGAGCAAAGCGGACCGCGGGCATCGCGGCACAATTTTCTTTGCGGCTGCAGCGATGACCAGATTGTAGTGGGCAACAATAGACAGTGCCACTGCAGATGTCAAGTCCCGAGTGATCTTCTGCAGGGTTACAAGGGCATAAAGCCAAAGACGCAAAAGCTTGTAACCAATCTCAATGTTGAGAAAAACAACCACAGCAGCGGTAGCGCTAATTGCCTGAAGCGACAGGTGGACGTTTGATGATGAAATTTGAAAGGTTGCGCGAAGAGTGATTGCGAAAAGCTCATGGACTTTGGCCAGCAGTGTGGTGACTGAGTTGAGCGAATCTTTTGCTGCAGCAGAAGCCGTAGCAGCCTCGCTTGGTGGACAGGCGGGCTCCAGCACTGAAATTGCTGCTGGATTCTCTGCAGCTGCAAGTGTTGTTACAGTGCGATTGGCGGTGGTTTCTTCGGGCTTGGTTGCGTCAAACGAGAAGGATGCAGCGTGAACAGACGGAGCTATCGCAGGCACTGGCTGGACTGGAGCAGGCAAAAGCGAAAAAGTCTTGGGAGGCATTTCAGCTTGACCAACTAGAAATGAAAAAAAGTAGACAGAAACGTAAAACGAACCAAAGACTAAGCAAAAAAATGATGTGAAAATAAACAAAACAAAAAGGAGAGGGGAAGCAAGAATCACGATCAGGACTTTGGAGCCCGTCAAGCGGTGATCGGGTTTGGCTAGAGCCTGCGCTGTGTAGGTTCCTGCTGTTTTGACCACCGCCTTGAAGTCTTGGTCAAGTCCCATTTTGGATGTTGCCGTATTCAACGAGATAGTATATGGAAAGAGCTGGCTATAGAGGGGAAAAGTAAAATAGATTGATGGTAGGAATAGGTACAACAAGACGACAGCAGCGGTGGTATATTGGGCGCAGAAGGAAAGAGCTTGCGTCGTGACAATGCGGCTGATTGTATGATTGTATTAGTATGTATTTACCAGCTCGGTTCAAAAGTAAAGGTGTGATTTAATTAATACTTCGATTGATACTATATGTAGTACGTAGTAGAGTAGAGTGTGAGTGTGGCAGGACAGCTAAGAAGTGCATACGCAAGACAGATGCAGGATAGATTAAAGACAACGCAGAGCGGCAGATAGACAGAGGCTGGGTTAGGCTGGGTAATACTTGTACGTATGATACTTGGGCAACTCAATGTACACTACACTGTATACTTACATCATTGAGTACAGTATGGGTCATACAGTGCCGTGTTTGGCCTGTGATCACGGGCTTCTACAAGTACTTATATGTAGTACTTGTACAAGTAGCAGTTGCTTTCCATTGCCACCGCTAGATACAAACGTCATTGTCTACGGAGTAAATGAATATGGAGCAGAGGAAGCTGATGTGCTTTACCAAGTGGCCTACGGCAGTTCAATTATTCGAAGAGTCTCTCCATAACCTTCGGGTTCCATGAGAGTAATGAATAAAAAAAAATTATTCGAAGACATGAGAGTAATGAATAAAAAAAAATATTATTCAAAGCGGGAGGTGAATAATCCTCATTCAAGGTACAAATATATACATTTGCGGAAGCATGACTGCCGGTATATCTTAATGTACTGCCAAGTATCCGTGTGATTTGTTTCCGTCTTTCCGTTTTGAGCTAAGCGTTTGTGTTTCATTTAACTTGTTTTTTTTTTATCGCACTAAGAAGAGCTGAGTGAAATCACAGCCCCGGCCCTCTCTGCTTTTTCCCTGCATCCGCCAGCCCCGAAAAGCACTTCGCCCCATATTGGCCTCTGAAATCTAGCCTTGATTGCGTCTATCTATTCATATGAAAAAAAAAATTGAAAAAAAAATTAAAAAATTGGCTGATGCTCCATCTCATCTTCCCAGCCCTCAATACGAAACTTGTGCACCACGTCAGCCTGACCGCGTGGAATTGCATTGCCGTTTGCGTCCCATAGCGCGCGCTCTTTAAACGTGACGTTTCCGTCCCAGTCAACCAGGACTACGGTCTGTCGTTGCGTCCCATACATTCCGGTATCAAAGCCAAGTACCGATTCCGGTCGTCCGTGCGCCTTGAGAACCTCCTCGGCCGCCTTCTCCGATGCCGACGCCCATTTGCCGCGGCCCTGTGACTGGATGGCCTCGGCCGCACGCCGGTGTTCGTCATCGCCAATGGCCGGGATGAAAATCGACTCGCGCAACGACTCCACCATATCCATCAGCGACGCCCCCTCCAACTGCGGCAGCGTATCATGGTCCAAGACGTCAAATAGCTTTTCGCAAAACTCATCTTCCGGCAGTCCCTGCTCGTATGCCTCCTGTGCTGCACGACGCAGGAGCTTCTTGCCCTGTTCAATCTTGCGCCATTCGTCGGGGTCATTGTATGCCGTGTTGCTCAGCCCGTACACCTGACCGCGTTGCTCGCCAATCCACGATACATGACTGACATGGTCGCAGCGATTCGAGACTATGCCGAGCGGCTGCACGCTCCGATATCCGGTGCGCCGCAGCTTGCCGCAGACCATGGAAAAGCCACCGACGCCCTTGACGCCTTCTGATATCAGGCGTTGCAGCGCTGTTTCGACGTTCTCGTTGGAGCGTGTGCCAAGCCAGGCCGTGACCATGCCGCCACGACTGCGCTTGGCTCGTACAGGGTGGTTTTTGTCGTTGAGCGCCGTCTCGCGATAGTTGGTGAGCACGGCAAAACTGCCTTCTTTGGTTATGCCTAACCATGTGCCCTTTTCGGCACGCTGCATGTCGCGGGCGGAAAGCACCAGGTGGCCACCCTGGTGCGTCCACCATTCGGGGCGGCTGGTTGGACGCAGGATAAACTCGTCGCGGTTGTCAATCATGACCAACGCATAGTCTGGATGCGTGGTCGTCAACAATACTATGCACATATTGCAGATGGCGTTTGTTGTGCTGGGCGTGACTGATGAAGAGAAAGATGTGGCCAACAAAGTCGGGCTGGACTGATGAAGAGAAAAATGTGATCAACAAAGTCGGGCTTGACTGGTGAAGAGAAAGATGTGGTCAACAAAGTCGGGCAGGCGCTTATCGCTTTATAAGTGCTCTGGCTGACGCGTAGACGGGGAGATGTTCGGGCTTTTTGGAAAACGCCCCGGATGTTTTTGTCGGCAAAGTTCTCGTTATATGCTACCAAATATGCAGTGTTCTCTGTGTAGCTCCCTCGACCCGGGTCCGGACTACGGATAAGTCGTAGAAGCGCGTAGAGTCGGGAGAAAAGATTGCAAGAAACGAAATGGTTGGTTAAAACAATTATTTCGATCCGTTTTAGACGTAGATAAAGATCAAGATAGTGGTGACCTGTGTGGTTTTGTCGCTGTATGGGAGCCTGCTTTCTGCTGGTAAGACGGCTTTTGATGGTTGTTTAATTTTGTTGGCAGCGTAATGAGTAGTAAGTAAGATTGTCGTACCATGTTTCGAAACAGCTACTAGTACGACTAAGTACAGCAAAGCATCGTAACTTATTAATCCATGGCGTCGGCTCTTTATTAAGTAGCAGTGCTAACAAGCTCGCCTGGGAATCTGGGGCAAAGCGGGGCAAAACCACACTTAAACCGAGGTGTCAAGTTCAAGTTTCTCCATCTAAACTCAACAAACCCAACAATAGAACAACAAAACATAGCCGCAACAGGAATTCCAACCCGGAAACTTTATAATGCCCACACACTGCCAAGCTTAGTCTTTCCTCGTGTCCGAGGCTATTGCTTACTCTAAGCGGTAAATTGTCACGATATATGCAGACTCATGGAGCAGCAGATACAATAAAATTTACATACCACCTTAAAAAGCCAAGGTAGCTAGCTACTGATTTATGGATCATGCGCCACTCGTTTAGGAGCTAGTGTTGTTGTGCAACTCGGAAATGTTGCGACTCTGAAGGTCTTCTTTCAACATTGTAACAGCAGGTGTTTTGCCAAGATTCTTTTCCTTCTTCGGCATGTCGAGCACATGTGGCCGTAGCAGTGGAACCACACCTATAGCACTACCTTGACTCGGCAGAAAGTAAGTCGACAAATTGTACCACATGATCTTAAGCACTAAGACCTTAAGCCGGGGTCGACCTTTTAGCCTGGCCATTGGATTTAGGATACATACCATCCATACTGATGTGCCGGATTTCAAAAGGCAAATGTATTTTTTTTTTCGCGCATTAGCTCATAAGTGTAATGAAATACAACATTATTCGTGTCACTTAAACCACTCAGATAAGATTTCAATTTCTTGATATACCAACTCTCTTTCGTCACTCTATAAGTTTGACAGAAGCCCTGTTTTGGGCATTATTTTCGTGGCCGCCAACAATCTGTTTGCCTCATAAGCTCTCCAAACCGCCGAAAATATCACATCCACACGCGTAATTGGTGTAGTGGTAACATTAATCGTTGCCATCCGGTAATGATTTCGATTAGCCCTGGGTTCGATTCCCAGATTACGCATTTCCTTCCTCCTCCAAGGAGCCCCTCAAATTTTTTTGGAACTTGATACTACCTGATAACATCCAAGCGTATACTAGTATATTAGATATTAATTAATCATAATCATAAACACGCGCAATACTAAAAGCTAGCCTGTGATATCGTGTGAGATCATGCCCGTGTCTGGCATCTTCCAATGCACCTTCAAGCTCTGCCAGTTTTTCTGTACATACGTTTCTTGAACCTTCTCGCACGTCCTCAGTCCCCACTGCGTTACGCCTAGCATCAAGCTACTTTCAAACATAAAGGCACAACTTCCGACTCCGACCTTTGACGGCTTCAAGTCCGCTTCTCTGGCCCCCTCAAAGCTCTGCATATCTGGACCGTGCCCACTCATGATATTGTGCAGACTTGCGCCACCGGGCTGAAACCCACCACGGTCCCCCTTCCTTGCGTCATACTCACCTGTAATGAGACCCATGAACTCACTCATGGTATTACGGTGGAACCACGGAGGACGAAATGTATCTTCGGCCACGAGCCAGCGCGGTGGGAAGATGACAAAGTCAGCAACAGCGGTACCGGGAACCACGGAGGGAGCAGTGAGAACGGTAAAGATACTGGGATCGGGGTGGTCAAATGAAATGGATCCAATAGTGTTGAATCTACCCAGGTCGTACTTGAAGGGGTAGTAATTTCCATGCCACGCGACCACGTCGAAAGGGGTGTGGTTCTGCTTGGTAGTGAAAAAGGAGTTGTTGAATTTGGCAGTTATAGTGTATACCGACTCCAAAGATATGCCTTCCTGTGCATAGTCTTCCGTGAAACAAGCCACTGGAACTTGAAAATCACGTTCGCTGGCTAATCCGTTGGATCCGATAGGGCCCAGCTCAGGCAGACTAAAGTGGCCCTGATACAGTTCCAGGGCGTATCCACGAACAGGTCCGGCGGGGATATTAACCTGATATCTGACGCCCCGCGGAATCACGCAGATTTCCATCGGACGCACCAGCAGCTTCCCCATTTCCGTGCGGATGTCCAATACACCCTCCTGCGGCACCACAAGCAAGTCGCCGTCAGCCGAGTAAAAGGCACTCGTGCTCTCCATACTCTTGCCTGCCGCAAAAACATGTATGGCAATTCCCTGCTTCAAGGTGGGATCGCCTGCGCCCGAGACCAGGTGCATGCCCGAGACAAAGTCATAGGTCTTGCTTTTGTCATGGTCAAACGGATCCCATCGCAGCTGATTCGGCAGGTATTCTAGGCGTGAAAGGGAGAACCCAGCGGGGTCTGGGTCGCTCGTACCGTAGGTCTTGGGCTGGAACGGCGGGTGGCTGCAGGACGGCAGAATGCGATAAAGCCATGTCTGTTTGTTGGTGTGGCGCGGAGCGGTGAAAGCCGTTCCGGAGAGCTTTTCGACATACAAGCCATGGGCTGGTTTCTGAGGAGAGTTTCGAGCGATTGGAAGAGCACCGGCAACTGCTTCGGACCTGGTTAAATGAAAGCTGTTAGCGGGAGGATTTTAATAGTAGAACACGGCGACACTAACTCTAGCTGGCAGTTGAAGCCGTTTTGATATTTATAAGGTTCAGGATATTCAAAGTTTGTAGAAGGCATCATAATAGTTGATTACAAGTAGGAAATAAACGACGAAGATGAAGAGTTGAGAAGAGGAAGAAAGTTATGAGCTTGTTGCTATGTCCTATTTCAGCGGCTCTGTTCTACCTCCTTCCCTTTTATAGCTGGTACCTATCTATAGTGGCAGTTACTGTAAGACTTTCACCGGATTCACAGAGTATCCAGTGACAAGCTACAGAGATCACATTCCTCGGCAACCGCGTTTTGATCTGCATTTGTCCAGCGGTCCACCAACTTTGCGCAACACAAAATGTAACGAGCGTTCTCTTTAATTCCGCTTTGTAGAGACGCCCGAGAGTAGCCGATTCAACCCGTACCGGACGTTTTCTCTGCAGTGGCAATTGCACAATAAGTAATATGCAAGGTTCGGCAATCATCCAGCTGATCACAACCTACTCCAACAAATCAGCCCTAACCCTACTAACGCTAATATAAAAATCACTACCCTGTACAACATAATATTTCCACATTAATAGAATAGTTATTAATTTGCTGGAACTCCATCAAGTCGAAGCCTTTGGAGTACCGAAGCAGAAAATGTAAAAATAAAAGAATCTCCCATCTAAAAAAAAAAAATTGCGCCAGTGGGCGTTCCGGGCTACCGAAATATTAACAGCCGTCCACAAACAAGTGAGTGAAGATTGGGTGGCGTAGTTTTACGTACACCGCCCTAATCAGGACTGAACTCGACGCAACTATCAACGAAGCGATCAAATAACGGAAACAAATAAGCCGGAATGACAAGAGAGGGAACAGGAGGAAGGGAAAAAAAAAAGAGAAAATGCTCAGCAAAGGTCTAAGCCTTAAACCCCCAAGAAACAAACCCTGAGCAACAAAAGAAAGCCGCTGTGGACCGGGAGATTCGTCAAAACCGAAAAGACTCCAAACAGACAAACAGAAAACTCCGTCTATAGTGGTAAAAGGCAGAAGCTCGGAGCTGAGCTTTCTGCAGAATAAAAGGCCTGTCCCGGGAAAAAAAAAAGAGGCGAAAAGTAGCACTTTTTTTTTTTTCTTTGCTGGCGATTCAGAATATCTTTTTCTTCCACCGGATTCCTATAAATCTTGTCGCAGAAGGCTTTTAAGGAATGAAGCGAATTGAAAGAGAAAAAAGAGAGAGTAAAATGAACGGCGATGCTAGCAAAGCAGGCCTTATCAAGAGGACCAATGCGCTAGACTTGAAAGTGGGGCCGTTAATTCATTACTCGTTCTCAGCGGCCTTGGCCTTCTTTGACTTCTTCTTCTGTGTGCCGGGAGCGGCTTGGCCGGGGTTCTTCTGCAGGTGGACAATGAGGCGCGTCCAGCACTCCTCCTTGTCCCACTCGAAGCCGGCGAGGTAGGGAAGGTCGAGCTCATCATCGCTCTGGGAATTTTTGTTAATACTAGGAAATATCAATGAAAGACGTTGGGACAACTCACTCTCTTCTTGTAGGCCTTGTGGATGGCGTCCATGGCGTCCTTGATGGTCACGCCCTTCATGTTGCGGGCCGTTACTTCCATTCCCAGCGGGAAGTGCAGATCGATCTTCTTGACGGGGGGAGTGACAAGGTGCATCTTGAGTATGCTGGGCTCCTCAATGGAGTTGGGGGAGGTGTTGATCTTCCAGCCTGTCCGCTGGGTTTCAATGGGAAGGGTGATTTCGGTGTGATCCATTTCTTTACATAGTTAGCATGCTGTGTATAGAAGAGCGAGTATTGAATTATCAACTTACCTAGATCGTTAATGTTGAAGACACCAGATACACTGGAGCTTGCTCTCCGGTGCTTGTGGTGGTGTTCCTTGTGCGGGTGATCGTGGTGCTCCAGGCCTTCGACGGCAGAGTCGACCTTGCGGAGGGGAGCCAGTGTTTCGGACATGGTTGGTGTGAAAATGTGAAGGCAATAAATAGTGCTGTTGATATTTTTTTTGATTAGTACCTTGCTGATACAAGTTGCTAACAACTCTTTTGTGTTCAACTGTATTTTTTTATTGTTGAAGTGCCGAGGTGGGTGCGGATAGCGTGTAAGTGGGTGGAGTAAGTCAGGGCGCCAAAGTGGATTTTTAGCTTGTTGGATGGATGACAAGGAACAGAAGAGGAAAAGAATAAGAGGCCACTTACAAGATACAGCTTAATGCAATGCAAGTACTGTGAAGTTGCGAAGAGGCAAGCGAAGAATAGTAAACAAGACACACAAGATTATACGGAATCTGTTGATGAAAAACAAGAACAAAAACAACATTTTGCCAAAAAGCCAGAGACTACGAGTTTTATAGCCGTCTGGTTCCTCCCGAACCCCGAATTCTAGAGTCATCGATTGGCACACATGACCTACTTACACAGTCCAGCTATCAACAACTGATACAGCGGAAACCACGCACAGTGACTGTCACTACAAAGTACAATATCAAACACAGCAACAGCCCAGAATTGCCTCTGACATCCAGCCGCACGCCTCTAGCACGGCCCCAAGCGGGGTAACATGATTGATTGACTGATACCATACCATACTATGCGTATCTCAACAGCTTGAGAGATAGAGCGTCAATTTCCAGACAGTGTCCGTTGCGCCGTCGAGCACATGTCTTTTGTGAGCTGAGCGACTTGAGCATTAACAGTCCAAGGCACGCCACTTTGCGGCCGCCCGCTGCGAAATCAGGTACACCAAAATTGGAGGTTATTTTTTTCCGTTTTGGCAATTAAGTGGGGCTTGCAAAGAAACGCCAATAGGAAAAAGGAACATGAAAGCGACTCTGCATTTGGTGTACCTTTTTGCTGTGGGGAACGCCTGGGGAGTACCTGTCGGTCTCCACAAATTCCTTGTACTCAGTGTGGGATGTTGATGTTCCTTTACTTTTTGTCAGATCAAGATTGCGGAAATCGCGTGACTTTTACACCTGGGTCGGGTGAGTGCTGCGTCGCTTCCCTTGTTAGTCGGTCGCTTCCCGTTGCGTTTTCTTTACTTCGCCCTTCTGTAGTACATCGTATAACCCTGCCAATTGCCCTACAAAAAAAAAAAAAAAAAAAAAAAAGAACGCAGGGCAAAATAATGTCACTCGATTCTCTGGCCTGTCAAGGAGATGCCTGCTGCCAACCCGGGGCTCTACGGAAACTGACGGGCTGCATTATGGTCTGTTTACAGAGGTCACGCTGCTGCTATTGTTCCCGGCATATTCTCATGCTACTTTCTGTTATATTCCCTACCAAAATCTACGTACAGTGTACTACTACTCCGTACTATAGTCACAATTGTTAAAGTGCGGGCCATGTCTGGGGAAAGCCCCACCTTATAGCTTCTATCTTTGCCACTTGAGCTTTTATTCCGGAACGATTCACAATCAATGCCGTTGTTGTCGTGCCTTACTTTACTTATGAAGAGCACTTTCCATTGGCTGATTCAGCCTCAGCCAGCTAAAAGTAGCTATATTGGAATTTGGAGATATCAGCTGGAGAATCAAACAGTAATTCGTACAGTATACGATAACTCACTACAAAGTACTATTTTGTTTTTGTGTCTCTTCCGTCATACACAAATGCCGCAACTGCTAAAATTCGCCGGAAGAAGGCTCTGGAATGTAGTTTCCCCTATGTCTTTGCATTGCAGTTTTCCGGATTGTGGCCTGGTTTCTTCCTCGGAAAGCTGTAAAATCATACGTCATGATAGTGGTCATGGGAACACAACAAGCATGGTCGTCTTCCAGCCTTAAAGCCAAGGCATCTCGGGAAAACTACAATAAGTTTTTGGAACGCCAAGGCATTTGCAGTCGCTCTTGTATATCTTTATATAAGCAGTACAGAGTATCCAACTTACTCCGACCGAGTACTATAGAAATGCCGAAACATGGCATCAAAGGATTATTGGAGTCACGGGCCACGAATCGGAGAAATTGGACTGTGCGCGTACAGTACAGTGTGCACTTGATTTAATTCTTATTTACGGGAAAGGGGCGACAAGCAAGCCCAACAAAAAGAATATATATACAGAGAAGTAAAAGTCCGTCGCGCCACTATCTTCCAAGCAGAGACTTCTATCTGGAAAACCAAAGACATCGACCAGACCGCTAGGACTGAGTGTGGGTTGATGATAGAAGCGAGAGATCCAGATTTAAGCCCAAGATGCTGTGAAAGAGGCTGTCAACCCACGACTGGCAGAGAAAAGCAAAAGAAAAAAAGGCCCAACTGAACAACGACGCGAATGTGGGTATTTGGAGTATAAAACGAACAAGAAAGCAGCAAAATTATCATGAAATAAAAGTGTCCTTGACCTCGACGATAGGCCATTGATCAACCCAGTCAGTCACGTGAGTAGACTGATAGGGTCAGGGTCCAAGGCCAAAGACACACGCTCTCCATCTTCCGAAACATGGTCTGGAATCTGGAACGTACGAAGAGAAAAGAAAATTGCACAAGACAGAGACTTTTTTTTTTTGGGGGG
>LKBB01000003.1:119819-138549 GCA_001513885.1 Thielaviopsis musarum
GGGGGACAGAAAGGAAACCATAAAAGAGCTGGCTTACTTTGACTCATAGTGAGCGACGTAAGCAACCTCCATCATGGAGCCATAACTGTCCTCGGTCTCGTTGTTGGTAGCACCTGGCTACAGAAGGAAGATAGGGTTAGTCACATGATTCAATTGGTTAGGTAAGCCAGCACCTCACTTCAACTCCTTGGGACAAATTGACTTACCCAGTTGCCACCAACGGCGACGTTGAAAATAAAGTACTTGGCCGAGTGAGCCAGGTTAGCCCAGACACTCTCGTCGCCAATCTTGGAGCCAGTGATGGTCTGGAACAGGGTGTTGTCCATGTACCACTGGATGGACTCGTTGCGCCAGTGACCCGAGGAGCGGTCAATGACCAGGCGCCAGCGGTGCCACGACTGGTTAGGGATCTCAATGGTGGACTGCAGGCCGGTGGGCTCGTCGCACAGGCCGCCAGGGTACACGTCGCAGTGGGCGGTGCCGTAGGCGGTCAGCTTTCCGTCGACAGTCTCGAGAATGTCGAGCTCGCCGCACTCGGGCCAGGTGCCGTTGGTGCGGCACGACTCGGACAGCATCCAGAAGGCGGGCCACATGCCTTTCTTGGAGTCAACGCTGTTGTCACCGAAGCGAATGACGGCCTCAGCAATCGACTTCTTGCCTCTCTTGGGCTCCCAGGTGTACTTGGACTCGATGCGGCCCGAGGTCCACTGCTCCTCAGCCAGAAGAGGCACAATCTGGAGGGTGTCGCCGCCGCTAACTTGCAGGTTGGTGTTCTTGGTGGTATACTCCTGCCACTCGTTGTTGACAGAGATGTTGGTGATGACGTTCCAGTTGGTGTCGTTGGGAAGCACGCCAGCCTCACCGCAGAAGTCGTCCTGCCACACCAGGTTGTAGTTGGTGAGGTTGGGAGCGCTCCAGGCAGCGGCAACACCGGCAAAGGCAACAACAGAGAAACGCATGGTTCGTGTGTATGTGTTTTTGAAAGTGTGTAAAGGTCAAGATAAGTCCGTGAAAGGGGACTTTGAGGAATCAGAAAGAGAAGAAGAAGAAACGTCTTATCTAAGACGGGTGAATATAAAAAGGAATGTGGGCGACTGGGCCGTTGAAAGAAAGGAATGGACTGAGCAAAGCTGGACGCTGTCAAAGCAGGATATTACTATCAAAGAAAAGAAAACAAAAGACACGAGGATGGGATATTCCTGTGATGGTAGAGACCGAGAAGCTCAAAAGAATGAGTGGAAAGGCCGCTGGGGCTGCGAGAGGTTTTATGAAAGACAAAAGTAGTGGTGGGCTGTGTTGGACTGGAGGTCAAAGTTGTCACAAAGTGATGACGACTGAGTTACCAGAGGAAGAGGCAGGGCCTACGAGTCTTTTGAGTTGAAGCAGAAGAGGATTTCCGAGAAACAAAGAGGCACAGATGAAAAGAACGCCTGTGGTAAATATAGAACAAAGAAACAAGCTGCTACTGCTGAAAGAACTTGACAAAGAGGCAAAGGCTACCTAGACGAGAGACAAGAAAAGCCCAAAGAGGAAAGTTAAGAAAAATGAAAGACTGAGTGAAAAAGGATCGACTTGTCAAAAGAACGACACAAAAAAAGAATCTGAAAGGAAATGAAAGTAAAAGGGTCAGAAAGAAGCCAGTCTTGGTCTGAGCAAGAGATCAGATTGCAAAATGCGCACTGCAAAAAAAGAAAGGAAAGAGAAAGATAAAATAGAGGTTGACAAAGAAGGAAAAGAAAGAGCTCTCACAATCCAGAGAAGGCATGATAATAATGGGGGGGGGCAGCCACCAACTTATAGCAACGAATGAACGGAAAAGAATGAGCTATTCTATAAGGCATGAGGGCAAGAGCAAAGTGCCGCCAACTCCAGCAAACGAAAAGGAAGGGTCCTGTTGCAATAAGCTGGGTCCGCCAACTCCTCGTTTTCTCCCTGGGTATCTTGGTACTCAAGTTTAAACGGGTAGCGGCTTTAACCTTGACTCTAAAACTGACTGATTGACTTTCTGCCAGGTAGCCTGGATGTGTCAATTAGTAGTACTAGTGGTAGTGCATACATTCAGTACTGTGGGCTTCCCAAAGCAAGGCAGCAACCCGAGGAGCAGCGGTATTTACTCTTGACATCCTTCCCGACAGGGGGCGGTGAAAGTACTAGCAGATGCAGGGACTAGGGTTTGAATTGGCCATTGCGGGCTTTTTTTTCTTTTCTTTTTCGTTCATGAATAGCAAGAAAGCTCTTCTTTTGCTTTCATCTTCTTTCATGCTGACAAAAAAATCACCCGCTGAACTTGAAAAGGGAGACTAAGCAAGTGAAGTAAAAACACCAACTAGTGCAGCTGATTTAGAAAATTCTGACCATACAGAAACGACCAATACGACATGAAGAGAAGCGAGCAGAAAAAGAATTCAACGCCAAAGCGCTTCGTCTGCCTTTATGGTTTAGTGTAACAACAAAGCCATGGCTTTGTCATTCCTGCCCCTGCATGTTCCCTCCAGTTACTGATGAGGACGCGGCGCACATCAGGTTCTCTTTTTAGTTTTCTTCCCAACACGGGCAGCCCTGCTTGGCATTCGGACTGCCTCTAGTATCCGTGCTAAAGTTCCTGTAAATGCCAGATTTCGCTGATCCCCTTTTGTGTTTGCTGATATGGCTAGCAGAGCAGAGACAAAACGAAAACAAAAAAAGAAAAGAAAAAAAGAGAAAAAAGCACTGGACACGATGTGCCTTGCGCTGGATGTTTTCCGGGGAGGCTGAGTGTGCTGCCAGGCCAAGGCTAAGCTAGGTCAGGGCTTCTGTAAAGCTAACTCAGCCCGCCCCCAGTGAGGCTTGGAAGAAGGTTCTCTCAGTTGAGTGTTAGTTTTGGCCACTGAATACGAGGCAGTACCGGGGAGCAAAAGCAAAAATCGGTTAAAGAGAGTAAAAAAAGAAAAGAAAAGAAAAGAAGAAAAAAAGAAAGAAAAAAAGAAAGACAAAAAAGAAAAAAAAAGAAAAAGAAAAAAAAAGAAAAAGAAAAAAAACGAAAAAGAAAAAAAGAAAGAAAAAAAGAAAGAAAAAAAAAGAAAAAGAATATGACATCCCTTGCAGGCAATATTCTTCTGTTTGCTCTATAAACTGCAAGCAAACACAAGTGAACACAATCAACACAGAGTGGCGTTTCTTTTTCTCTCCTATTCACAGAATTCTATCACATTTTCTTATCTTTGTTGATAATCAGCTACGCTCAAATATTCCCAAGTGCGTTTAATTCAAATGTTTAGCCCAGCTGGTTTTTTTTTTTTCTTTTTTTTTTTTTTTTTTTTTTTTGAGCGTGGGAAAAACAGACTTTGATCAGGTTTAATGCCCGATGTTAACGCTGCATCTTCATCTGACTGCAGCTTTTCATGCAGGGCAAGCGAATCAGCGGCAACGTCGCTTTTAACTTGGCTACTTTGGCGGCGGCTCACGTCCTTGTTTTCACTAGTAGTAGCATATACTTACTACTAAAAAGCACTACTGAAGATGTTCCGAAAAAGCTCTCGCCGTATAGTAGATATCTCGGCTATTTCCATACTTGACCTCAAACTGCACACGCGGTATTGCTTCCAATGTCTCTTTAGTAATATCCACCTGACTGTCCCCGCGCTCTCCAGTCAGTTCTTTAGAAGGCAGTGCAGTGCCCAGGGTGGCCTGTCTAGAGCCTAAGAACACTGGTAGAAGCTCTTCCCTTTAGCGATTCAGCTGCCGACCAATGGAGCTTGTAGCCTGCATGATATGTCTTTTTTTTTTTTCACTTTGTCCCTTTTTTTCTTTTCTTTTTCGGGATCTTCCCTGTCCTTTTCTTTTTCCAATCATGTATTCCGGATCTTCCTTGTCCTTTTCTTGCTCTATCAGCCAATGATTCAAGATCCGCTGTGCTATCGCCCACAGTAGTAGTAAAATATCCCCTCTTCCTCCTTCCTCAGGCGTCCGTGCGTTATCCTTGACATTGTTTCAGAATTTCCCAAGAACAAAAAATCCTTTGGATTTTGCCCTAGAATGGGGTTGTTTTTAAGTACTTGAGTAAGTACACTAAAGGATGTGCAAGTCAATCTACCAACAGAAAAAATCAATAGCAAAAAAGAAACTTGCTCAGAATTTGTTGGCAAAAAGGTCCGGATCTGCGGACCGGAGAATTTGCCATTTGTTTATCGCTTCCTCCCTTGAGCGCTTCGGCGGTGGCGTTTTGTTTCCTCACGAAACAAAAAAAAGAAACAAGAAATAGAAAAAAAAAACGTCCCAATTCAAGGGGGACTATAGGCCTAGCTTTGGTTTAGTTTTTTTTTACCGGTACTATCTTTGGGCAAGTTCTCGTCTTGTTGGCCCGTGGACAAAAACCAACGAACGAGCCCACGAACAGACCAGGCCAACTTCAACGCCCACGGTACTGCCACAGTTTGCCTCATCCCACTCACTCTCACTACGACTCTTTGCATTGATATCTGGTTGACTAAAGTCGCAGGTTGGTCTAACGCCGAGTTATTGTAGCATTGTATACAACACGCTTTGCCCCTCCGGCCTGCCACTCTGTCAATCAATGCCCGTACCATAAATGACAAATGGAAAGACAAAATGTTTTGAGAGTAGCCTATCTCAGATGGCTCAACTAGGGATAGCGTAAGCCGCGGAAGCACTAGCAAACTTGACAGCTCCCAAAAAGAGTCTAGGGAGTAAATAGCTCTACTCTGTAGCGCCAAAGTGATGTGCACAAAAGGGGTCTCACTTGAAGCACAAATAGCATTAGCAATCTATCCAGGGTTTCAGCAATTTTGTATTTCTGGCCAGTAGCATGCTAAGAAGCACCTATCATCAACAATTCAAAGCTTCGAGGGTTAAACAGGGCTTTGTAATACTCTCAGGAATTAGACCAGGCGAGCTTTGTATGCAATAATTTTATAAAATAGAACATCACCCTACTTGCAACTATATAAATGGCCTCAAAATTATATATGAAGCAAGAAAAACATGTTGAAGAGCTAAAGAACTCATAAGCTTTAGAAGCTTCTAGATCATCAGCTCCAAGGGATGACCAAGCCAAGAAGTATAGTAAAAATGTGACAAACAACTAAAAGAAGAAAGCTTAGCTCCAAACAGAAAACGAGAAAAAAAAAGCCAACTACGGAGTAGCCAAGAGAAAAAGAAACATGTTGTTAATCCTTTTGTTGATGTATCAGATAGTACCAAGAACGGCTAAACGCTTATGGGGAATGAAGTATGGCATAGAAAGAGAGAAAAAAGAATTCGTCGTAAATATACTCCGTAGTTTACTTTCTTATGCATGCACCTTTTGTTTTGCCACCTGCACCCTTTGTTTTGCCACCTGCACCCTTTGTTTTGCCACCTGTACCCTTTGTTTTGCAACCTGCACCCTTTGTTTTGCAACCTGCAGCTAACAAAGTTTTCGCCTTTTTTTTTTTTACATTCCCCTCTTTTTTTGCTCCCACTCCTCTCAATAGGTACTAGTACTACGTAAATCCCTGCAACTTCCCTTTGTAGTGAGAGCTGCTGCCCTTATTTTTTCCTTCTTTCTTCACAGATTCTCGCCAGTCAGTAATGATAAAGTGGAGCTTTTGGTTTCTTCTTGCTCTTATCACTAAAACCATGGCTAAAACTATGAGCTATTATTCATATTTGCTTTGTTTTTTTTTTTTTACCAACTCCGTAGTCCTGCATATTTAGTGATTGGCTAATATACTGCCTAATAACCCACTGCTACGCAACCTGAATCCTGTTTTTTTTTTTTTTTGACTAGATGTTCTTGCAAAGGATACGGTTTTCTTTTGCAGACAAAAAAGCAGTAGAGCAAAGTAATCCTACCAAATGCTGCAAGTCGTCCATATCCTCTTCCTAACTTGGCTTAATTCTGCATGTGTAAGTACTAAGTGCTTACTTGCTTGCCATCCATTCCTCAACCTATTGCGCCCTTGACAATGTGCCGCTTCCGTTCTCTGAAGTTCTACCTCTCCTTCCGCTTTGATGGGCTGGATTGCGCGATCACCTACCTCTTAAAGCAACTGACATTATTTTCTCCATATTTCCTCCATTTCGATGGGCTTAACCCAACCCTATTAAGCACCGGCCAAGCCTTATTCGTCGTCACATGGCAACTCTCTTGCTTTGACGCATTCTAGGCCAGTCAATCAAATCTGTCCACGTGCCAAGTCAGATAACTCGTGCCATGAGTATTTGTCACAACACCAACTGCTCTGTTAGCTTAACCAATATCTTCTTAAGTGTTAATATTTACTCAACATCAATACATTGGCCAGCACAGATCGAGAATTATAGTGCACACCATTTGTGCATTCGGGACTTTCAGGTCGATAGCGCTTAAATTAGGATTATTATAGTGAACTAGGGTTAATGGCAGTCCAGCTCCTTCAGCAACAACGGGCGGCTATTCATGCACGACTGGCGCCAAACTCACAAACTATGCTACTTGAAGTCTATAAAGTGAGTCAAACATGTATGACATCACCGCTTCTATCCGGTTTCTAATAGTCATATCCGAACAGCTCAGGTATTCAATAACACATAGGTTAGAGGTCGTCGGCTATGCTTGTGTGACGTCAAAGTACATACGCGAAGGTCTTTATTGTGGGCTCCGTTACTTTCGTCATTACTACATTGAACCTTCATCTCTGGTATGAGTTTTGCCGAGCGGCTGGAAAAACTGGTCACTGGCTGAGTTTGTGTGGATGATCGTGCAGTTTCAGATACAATGGCGATTGATGTCCTCAGACACACGCCGAGATTTTATAAAATGGGGTATCGGGTATTTCATGTTTGGATGCTTAAATTCTGACAAAAGAGAATACACTTCACGTTACACAATATGTACCGTAAATTCCTCAATTCAATAGCTGGAGCCGGAAGATACACATGTGGGATGACTTTTTAAAATACACGAGGTAGTTTTGCTATGTTTGATTTTTATGTTTATGCTGGACTTGATAAACAGATGCTCATCATCTGTAAAAGAGTCAGGAGAAATACTGCTATAAAATGCGAAGACCGACGGGTCTAGCATTTATGTACTATGTTTAGAAACGACATGTATATAGAAAGTCAAACCATGGAGAGATATACAACAAGTTGACTGCGTAAAAGCAGAACCATGGAGCAGCAAATAGAAAAAGAAAAAAAAAAGGGGGGGGGGGCAATTGTAGCGAACGGCAGAAACGACAAATGGAATAACTAAAGGAAAAAAAAAGGCCACCCGTGAAGAGAGAGATCCGAACGAAACAAGAGCATATACGCGGAGATAAGTAAAGAGAAAAAAGAAACACAAACAAAGACGCAGACCCATGAATGCAATGCAGTTTTGGTGCACCATAGTGCAGTTGACGACAAAGGAACAAGGAGGGAGAGAAGGATAAAAGACGAGAGGGATCACTAGATTGACAGTCACGAGTCAAAAGACTGACAAGGCTGGAATCTTGGTGGAAGAATAGGAGAAGGAACGTGACTGGACAAGGAGAATGAGTGACAAAGAAAAGGCATAAAAAAAACAGGAAATAGAAGAAAAAAAAAGCAGACAGAATACAGGCCAACTCCGCTCGTGAAGTCTATATGATGAGAGAAGAGACAAGAAAAAAGATCAAGAAAAAGAAAACAAGATATCAATGGCTTGGGGGGGGGGGGGGAGGGTGAAAAGTAAACAAGGGGATAATGATATGCCAAGAACGAAATGCGAATGCCAAATATGCAACAACAGAGAAAGGAAGAGAAAGAAGCATCGACCGCACACAGACAAGACTGGCTTAAATGGGAGAGAAGTCAGGTGGCAGGCCTAACTAGTACAGCCCACGGAGGTACGTAAACAGTTCACCCGATTGGCCAAGACCTCCCGCTGAATCATTACTATACACATCGGAGGCCTTGTTGCTGCTCCCCTCGGCCATACCCGCGTACCGCGAATTGATGTACCCCTCAAACAGCCGACTCAGCTCCGACCGAAGCTGCATGCCGTTTGACAGCGCCTCGTTGCTTAGCAGCGGCGCCGAGTTGATGCTATCCCGGCCGTGCGACAGCGGCATCGATTTGAGCATCGTCGACGTGCCGTGGCGGTTGAACGGCGCTAGAATCGGCCCACTGCGGCTGACGTTGCCCAGAACGGGGTCGTCGTGGCCGCTGTACGATGCGCCTGGCTGGCTGAGTGGCGGCATGCCACTGGACTGCGGGTTGGTGATGGCAGCGAGGGAGGTGCTGGGGTCGTGCAGCCGGACACCCAGACGCGGAGCCATCTCGCGCATGCTCACGACAGCAGTCCAAAGACGCTTGGATACCCAGCTTTTTTGGTGCATGTCGCGCACCAGTTCGAGTGCAGAGTAAAAGTCCTTGCGGGTATCGGAAGGGAACAGCGACGGCGCATGGGCACATGCCAAGAAAAGCACGGCAATAATGGACGCGAGGAAGTTGTGGTAGTACACCTGAGCACGGCGGTAAATCGACGTGGTGTTGTTGAGGTGCGTTAGATAGCGGACGCTGTCCCTTGCTAGATCAACCACGATCCGGGCCTGACTTGTGTAGTGATTGATGCTGGCCGAGTTGCGGAGAACGTGCATGTACAGCCAAATACGAAGTTGATTCAGTCGCAGGTATGTCCACACACGCAGCCTCTGCAGGTTGTAAGACGGAGTGGTGGCAACCGCATGCTTCTCCTTGTTCCAGTTGCGGACCTGGACTTCCTCCGGGACCATGTCATACCACCGACGGATTTCCACGTCATAATTGTAGACATCGTCCATGCGGAGTTCGGGGAGAAGCAAGGCGTTGATATCGGTGGTGAATTTAAACACCCGAGAGGCCAGGCGCGAATAGCCAATCATGGCGATGATCGACTTTTGTTCGTCCTGTCAATTGTTAGCGCGTGATTAGTTAGTTGATGGCAAGCAAAGGCGGGAGAAATAACGTACGGGAACAGGGAGGTTGGTTTCAATAATGTCGTCCGTGAGCACATATGGCATACCGGCACAGAGAGACCATCTGCGATCTAGAATGAAAATGGACCAAAAGGCGAGAATGGCAGTCTTGCGATCGTCCTCGCTAGGAATAGAAATGATTCCCTGGCGTGTGTTGAGTTTAATCTCAATGCATAACCGCGCAACCTGACCCATGATGCGCCAAGCCAGAACGTCGTCGTTGATCAAGTACCGATAGCCAGCCAGCAGAGCGAGGATCGTAATGTCCGACACGGTCACATCATCTGCCATGAGCTTCTTGTTTAGACGGGAATCCATACTTTCGTACAGCGCAGTTGCACGGTCACTTACGCCCCGGTCTTCGACAGCCATGCCACAGCAGACCACAATCTTCAGCAGTAGCGTCTTGTCGTCATTTAGTTGGACCATGCCGCGGTTCTTTGAGGTATTCTCCATGAACGAGAACAAACTGCGGGCATGGCTGATGACATTCGTAATGGACAACATGGGCGATATGATGCCGCATTCCTCTTCATAGATGCGGCACACGCGGATAATTTCGTCCAGTTTGAGATCCCAGAGCGGGTCTTCGACAGTGGAGGAGCTGCTAGCGTGGCGGTACAAATCTCCAGATCCGGGACCGGGATACGGCTCCGGAGCTCCAATGCTTCCGTTGTCATGAACCGAACGGTACCCGCCGTAGCCAGACTGAGAGTGACCGTGGTCCGTCCCAGAGTGGTGACTTGGCGGGGGTGGCGGGGGCTGATGCTGGTGCTGATGTTGGTGCTGGTGTTGGTGCTGGTGCGAATCGCTGTAACTTGCTGGGCCTCGCATACCAGCAGTCTTGACAGAGCTGGTGCCGGATACAACAGTCATGGCCGGATCGATCTTCTGGAGCGATGCGCTGGATACGGCGGGGGACGAAGTCATGATAGGTTGGATACTCGATTGTGGCGGTGGCAGAGTCATTGATATGACTGATGAATTTATTGGAGGCAACGACGGCGGCGGCTGGTGCGGGTGTGGTTGTGACTGATGATGCTGGTGCGCTTGAATCGAATGCGGCATCGGCGGCGCAACTTGCGTCTGGGCCGAAGACAGGCGTGTAGTCTCCGTCTTGAGCGAAGCGACGCTTTGGTTGAGATTCTCGATTTGTTCCTGCATCCGCGACATATTGGACGACATCAACTTAAACTCTTCCGAGTCCTTGAAGTTGTTGGCGCAACAGTTGGGGGCATACTGGCAGGAAAGGTTGAGATTACCGCAGCGCTGGCACGGAGTTTCGCCATTGCACTTGATTTTGCGGCGCTTACACTCATTGCTGGGAGAAAAGCCGGTTAGTACATGTTGAATGATGACAAGATTGGTGTGACAGATGTCGAGTTGAACTAAAGGCTACTAACCAGGCAATACTAATGTACTAAAAGAGTTGTTAGAAAAGCTCAAATACAATGCGCCGTTGCGTTGGCGGGGGAGCCAGTAAAAAAAAAAAAAAGAAAAAAAAAAAAAAAAAAAAAACTTACTCTATTGCGCTTGCTGCGCTGTTGTTTCTGTGGGGTTGCTTGGTCATCAACAGCCTCGTCAAGTTTGCGCTTTGCGCCAGCCATGCCATCTACAGGGCGGGCCACGCTCATTGTGGAAGCGGATGACGAGTTTTGTGGCGGGAGTTGTTGGGGATGCGGCGCCAAGGGTGGGGCGGAAGCGTCAAGCCGGGGCAGTTGCGGAGTGTGAGGGTACGAGGCCGAGCCAGATGAATTGGTGCCGGCCGATGGCGGGCCGTGAAGCGATTGCTGATGGTGCTGAAGCTGGTGCGGATGCGGTAGCTGATGTTGCGATACAGACTGGTGCGGGTGTGGCGCATGGGTAGAATTGTTGTGAGAATGCGCGTGAGAAGGATGTGCCGAGGAGTGCAGCGGTGGTTGCTGGTTATGTTGCTGCTGCTGCTGTTGTTGTTGTTGTTGCTGTTGCTGATGCTGTTGCTGCTGCTGTTGATCGCGAGCCGACTCGGGCGAAGGGGGTGTAGAAACGGCCATTGAAAGACTGCCAATGGCTCCCAGAGCACGGGGTGGAGCTTGGGCCAAATAGCGCAGGTCGCTCACCTGCGTCTCGAGATGCTCCATCGTGCCATTGAGAAAGAAACAAGAGAGAAGGGAAAGGAGGGAAGAGAAAGCGAAGAAAGAAAAGAAGAGAAGAAGAAAAAGAAAACGGAAAGGAAAGGCAAAAGGGGAGGAAGACGAAGTAGAAAAGGCGGAACAGAAACGAGAAAAGAAGGACGAGAAAAAGGAATGGACGAAGAAGGAATAAAAGGGAATAAAATAAAATCGAAAATAGAGCGCAAGAGGGAGAAAACTCTCTCCGACCTAGCGGAGTTTTGGGGAAAAACTTAACAAAAAAAAGGAATAAAAAGAAGTAATAAAAAATGATTGTAGCACCATTTTTGGCGGCGGTAGGTGTGGAAGGGCGGAAAGAAAGGCAAAAAAATGAGTGACGACCAGGAAGGGAAAAAAGACGACAAAAAAAGCGAATAAATCGATAAAAGAACGTCAAGCGACATGGGACAACGGAAAGGCAAGACCAGAGAGAGCTAGCTACAAAGATTTCTCCAAATAAAGCTAAAACAAAAAAAAAAAAAGAATCAACAAGGTCTATGGTAGTCACAGCACGGCATAGAAGGACTTGAAAGCTGTTGGTGCTCTACGGCACAAGAGCAGCGTAGCTGTAGAGAACTTGGCTCTGACTGACCAGGTAGCTCAAGCCCAAGTTGAGGCCAAGTCGAGTCCTTGCAATGAGACACGGTCCGGTACTTACAAGTACTCGTGATTGTCTGTATTTGCACGCTGTAAATAAAAGCGTACATAGAAAAAACGAAACACACCCCTCGTCAACGGGAGGCCATAGTCACTTCCCGAGAACCAGGGACAGCAGACCACAGCGGTAAGAGAAAGGC
This sequence comes from Thielaviopsis musarum, assembly GCA_001513885.1. Lineage (NCBI taxonomy): Eukaryota > Fungi > Ascomycota > Sordariomycetes > Microascales > Ceratocystidaceae > Thielaviopsis > Thielaviopsis musarum. The sequence goes on from LKBB01000003.1 coordinate 131,706, forward strand.
CAGACCACACCGCAACACAAATAAGCAAAAGAACAAGCAACAAGGTCAAGGTCAAAGCCAAGAACAAGATGACTTTGTCCGGTCCGTGAGCTGAATGTACAAGTATGAATATGCATGTTGAGAAAAAGGTAAGAAGACTTGACACACTAGGCTGGGCTGAGTTTGACGCACCGGCGGCACTAACCTAGCGAGAAACGACAATAACAGCCGAGTCCGGGAAATCAAAAAGGAAACGAAGGAAGACAAGACAAAAGAATAAAAAAGGGACTTTGCAAAAAAGAGGCTGTACTTACATAGCAAACGTCTGTTCGCCCAGCGTATTGGGGAAAGACGGGATGGACCTTGTCAAGATGCCAAGGGGAGCTGGCCGCTCAAGGACCAGGCCGGGTGAAAGTAAGTTGAAAGCTCAAAGAAATTGAAGTCCAAGTCCAAGGGATTCCAGATCTCGGGGGTGTTTTGCTGAGTTTTAGCGTTACGGGGTTTATGAACATGACAATGACTAAACCGGCGTTCGAAGCAGGCTAGGTAGGTTAGGCAACAAGGCTAGAAAGAAGCAAAACGGAACAACCCACCAAGAAAGATTTTTCTTCCTTCTTCTTTTTCTTTCTTCTTCATTTTCTCTCTTCTTCTCCCTTCTTTTCTCCTTGTACTATGTACAAGTAGTAGTAGTAGTAGTAGTAGTAGTAGTAGGAAAGAAGCCAAGTGAAGTAGCGGCACTTGGCCTGGTGTGTCAGGCTCGGGCGGTTTTTCTGTAGCCCGGAGCCGCAAGAGCAACTGCCTTCTAGGAAGCGAATAACCCTGTGCAACTTCTTGGGTTGATCAAGTCACTTCCTGCTTTATGCCTTGGTTTTGTTTGTAATAGTAGTACTTGTAGTGTTGGTATCTCGCATCCTCGCTCTTTCTTTCTTTGCTTACACGATATACCGCAAGTTGTCATACATGTAGATATAACACGTTATGCATGTAAGTATGTACTAGTAGTAGTAGTAGTAGAATGAAGCAAGTAGTATCATGTATAAGCACATGTCGTCTTGACGGAATCAGCCCAGTTTTATTTTTCTTGCATTTCGCGTTAGAATCGAATAGAAAACAGGCAAGTACTACACACGCAATATGCATGGGCGGTAACGGTAGTGGCAGAAGCAGCAGCGGAAAGGACTTGGGTTTTGGAGCCAGGAAGCAAGGGAATCAAGGGAAGTAAGGCGTTGTTCTTTCCCATCTTACAAGTCCGTTCCGTTGACGCCAACTTGCTCCATAATGCCAAGTGCTGCTAGTAGTAGTAGTAGTAGTACTAGTAGTACATGTAACATGACAGACTCGTAGCAAATTTAGTAGTACTACTGGTAGTAGTACCAGTAGCAAATGGGGCGGTTGTGTTCCTTGTGGATCGGGTTGATTTGGTGGTTGGTTAGGGCAACCAGCAGGAGATTAGATTGATAATGTGCTGCCCACCAACTCTTTCTTCATTTGTAACTTGGTAGCCAAGCATAACGAAGCAACTGAGATCTTGTGCAACCGTTGTGCCTTGTTAGTTTTAGAACCCTCGAGTCACACGCCGGCCCCGTACAGACTTTGCGCTTCATCATCTCCGGACTTGATTTATTTCAGCGGACTTGGAACAAGAAGGTTGGGCTGGGCTTGGCTGGCGTTGCCCTTTGTCTTGGTTTGCCTTTGGCAGGTTTTTTTCATGGCACAAAGTAGAAATACTTAAGTATGTGAACCTTTCGATTTCTGGCCTTGGTCTGCCTACTAATGGAGAAGCAAGCCAGACACAGCTAAAGACATAGCTAAGGAACCAATGCGGGCTTCACAAGACAAATGTCAACGCCCCGAATAAGCCCAAAACAGCGCTCCGTTTCTCGACGCCCTCCTTTTTTACTCTTTTGCTTTTGATATCTTACGTCATCTACGCCTTTTTGATTTTTTGGCATTTTTTTTAAATCCCCGTGGCTATTTGCTGTGATTGATACGGACGAGAATGTTTTGAATTGGAGACTCCGAAGGGTTGGGCCGCTTTGTTCATTGTTGGATTTTGGGGGTGTTTTTTTTTTCTCTCTTTTACAAGCAGTTTCTTTTTGTAGTGTTTCCTTTTTGCTGGTGAAACAGGTCAAAATCCGAAATGCGGAACCGGAAGAGGGAAAAAAAAAAAAAAAAAAAAAAAAAAAAAAAAAAAAAAAAAAAAAAAAAAAAAAAAAAAAAAAAAAAAAAGAAACAAAAGAAAAGAAAAAAAAAACCTCTAAGAAAAGGTTGGAGAAAAGATCCTCTGGAAATAATCAAACTGCCGGCAAGTTCAGCTAATTCCGTTGACAAATCGCTCGCCCTCACGACTGATTAGATACCCTTGTCAGTTTCATTATTTCCTCTTAATTCTACCTTTTTTTTTTGCCCATATTTTTCTCGTGGACCTCTAATATTTTTTTTTTTTACTTCAAGTTCGACTCTTGTTTCGCTTGGGGGGCCTTGGTGAAGCAGCAGCTAATACGATGCACAAGGCCAATTACAAGACTCAAAAAGAAAGAAAATGGCTGGCATTAAGGTAAATTGATCCCTGGCGTTATTTTCCTTTCTTTTCTCCTCTCTCTCTCTCTCTCTCTCTCTCTTGTGCATTACAAGCTCACCGAGTCACAAGCGCCTTGATCCTGCTTCTTGTATCGTATCCCACCTCATCCCTTCTTAACCCCCGGACCCAAGTATTCTCTCGTCTTGTCTTGTCCGGCAGTTTTTCCTGTCCCTCGCACACCGCATACTTTTTTCTGTTCTTTCTATTATACAATCCTGTCTACCTGCCTGCAGCTTGCAGAACCATCAGAAATTTTGACTGACCGTCCCAATCAACCTTGTCTTCCCTCCCCTGCTTATTTTTTTTTTCTGGGTGTTTTGTACTGATAGATGGACTGGCCCAGAAACCCTTGTCTGTTCTTGTTGAAAGGTTTCTTCATAGGAGCGCAGACAGAAGGTCCGTCAGTCGGTCAAGCCAAAGTCAATTGTTACATCCATCCTTTTTTGCCTACACCCCCTCCAAGAACAGGCGGGTGGGTTTGTCAGAGAGACCAAAGCAACTCAATTTACCTGCCTTTTTGTCCTTGACAAACTCAGATCTGTATGTCAGTTCTGACTAAACCAGCCCGCTTCATCTGCCGGTCTGTTGTGGCGGAACATCCGAGTGGCAGAGGAAATGGAAAATCTATGCAATTCAGTTTTGCCTCATACGCGCCCCGTTCATGACGCAGAGCAGATCTGATTGATATTCGCCTTGCCCTCGTTTGGGTCTCAACATGATGTTCTGGCTTTTTGACTCCCCTGTTTTTTTTTTTGTTTTTTTTTCTCCCCTTTCAGTAGCCTCGCCCTCGCCCTCGCTCTCGGCCTTGTCATGTTTCGTTAATTACCTCGGGTCTCTACAGTTCAAAACCTGGTCGGAGTTTTTTTTTTTTTTATCATCTAGCACACACGCAGCAACAAATACTACCAAGAAAAATAAAACTATCCCCCATTTCCATGGCCGGGACCCGCGGCCAAAATGGCATGTCTGGGCCTCCGTCCGTGTTGTCTCTTTGCTATTTGTTTTTTTTTTCTCTGATCATGAAGTAAGACCCTTCTAATATGAGACACACTAGGAACAACAAAAGGACATCATAATAATAATAAGAAGAGGCTCGTGAGTTCATTGTTGGTTTACCTTGTAGAGGGTCGGCAGCAGCTGCGCCATAGTATTATTCGGCTGAAGTACGAAACCGCACATACCCTCTCTCTGAAATGTCTAAAGTGTTTTATTATGAAGACATCAAGATCTTTTGTAAAGATCTGATTCTGAAAATACCTGATTGATTCGCCCTAGCGCTGTCATTTTCCGCTTTTCACTTATGATATTTTCCTGTCGCCTTTTCTCGTTCTTTCTTCTTTTTTTATCGGCTTTATTCCACACGAAGTTCATATTCCGCCAGTCCGCCGTTTTTTCTCACTTTCCTTTTTTTCTTTTGTTCTTTTTCCACTACAGTGTTTGACTAGGTTGACTTGGTCACATCGTGGCCCGGCTGCGCCACGTGATGTGACGTGCCATCGCTATTAATCCTAGTTCAAACCAAGGCCAAAGAAGAATAAGAAAAAAAGAGAAGTAACAACAAGAGGAAAATTGACAAGGGGGTTTTAGCGTGAAAAGAGACAAGAAGAAAACGTCTATAAATCTGCCTAGGCAGATCACTAGAATGCCACTATTGCTACTATTACCCAGTATTGTTGCTGAAAAGAAAATTTACGGTGTACATTCAAGGGAAGCGAGAAAACTTCTCTCTGCAATTGAAGAAAGAGGAAAAAAAAAAGCCAGGCAGACAAAAAAAAAAAAACCTGCATAAGAGCAAGAAAGGACATGCATGGTGATAAACTATCTCCGTCTCTGCGTGGTATACCCGCCGTGGTTGCTATGTATTTATTATCAAGTAGCACTATTAGTACTGGTGCTATGGCGACTTGAAGGCTGGATAGAACGCTATTGACGCCGGAAATGACGATGTTAGACTTTTGTCCATGCGGCTAAAAGAAGAAGGGTTGCCCGGACCAACAACTATCACTATTATACTCAAGTACATACTTACTAGTATAACTACAAGTACAGTACACAGTTAGTATAACGGAATCCACAGAGCGTCCTCAAAAATTAACTACAGGCAAGCAAAGGCAGGAACACGGCCTCTTTATAAACATCCGGGACCGATCTTTCCTCTTCCTTTTTGTTTCCTTGCTTTTCTCGTACTAGCTTCCTTCCTCCTTCCTATCCTTCTCATTTTGCTTTGGCGCTACATTCCCTCGACTCCTCCCACGGCCCTTCCTTCTGGTCTCTCTCTCTCTCTCTCTTTCTCTCTCTCTCTCTATTTTTTCTGTTTTTTCTGTTTATTTCTCTCCTCACTTGTACCTTGACATGTTTTACAAACTACTAGGCATTTTCTTCATGACCTCACTACTATAAGCGATATCATGATTTTCATCCTCTTGTGGTACTAACAATCATGGAACATTGCGGCGGCTGTGCTTTCCACTTTTTTATCGTGGGGAGAAAAAAAATAACAACAACAACAACAACAACAACATCATATCTTTTGTGGGGTTGTTGTTACTTCTGGTTTTGAATCCTGCCTCGGCTTGTAACCGTCGGTTTTTATTTTCTTGCTCTCTCTTGTCGTAAAAGAATTTCAAAAGGCCGACCCAAAGCCAGGGGTCCTCTTCCTTGGCAGTTTTACTCATTCCTTTTCCCGGATTTCTGTTTGATCCCGACATCATCAACCTCCAATAAGGAGTCTAACACAGGAACGACTTACTTTCCTATATCCACTAGTAGCCAGAACTCTACCAGGGTGACCGTGGGGCATAGCCTTTTTTCCCTGCATTTTTTTTTTCTGTTTCTTTGTGTTCTTTTATTTAGCGGCGCAAACTAAGCAAGTTAACGGCCAGCTCCGCATCCCCCCCTTCCCAAATGACCGGCTCGTTGACTTTGAACAAGCGCGAAATCGAGGAAATAACGACACCAAAAACAACGACCATATTACTTGAAGCGGACTAGACTCAAACTAAAGGCTTCTGTTAGTCCATATCCCACTGCGCTAATAATCTCTCTGTAGCACTAAGCAAGGTTGCCTCTAAAGTTCCCTCACAGTAAACAAGAAGGGGGACGCCCAATTTATCCACCGGCTGGTATTTGTTTTTCCGGTCAGGTGCTTTTTTCCGCAATTGCAGCTTGCGTTGAGTTCGGGGTATTAACGGACTTGTCCCTTCCATTCCTTTTCCTTGCCTTCCCTTCCGTTTCCTTGCCTTCCCTTCCGTTTCCTTGCCTTCCCTTCCGTTTCCTTGCCTTCCCTTCAAGTTTAATCATTATGTGAACCTCTAGTTTATTGTGTGCCCTGCCCTTGCCCTACCCTTTCCGCAACGAGCACAAAGCTTCTTTGCTCTTCTTTTTTCTTCTCTGTTTTAAATGGCTTACTTATGTACAAGTACAAAGTACGAACTACGGAGTAACAACTCTTATGAAACTGCGGGAGCCCTGGAACAATAACAACGCACTGTCAAATTTCTCTTTCCTTTACTTTGCTTTCAGCCCGTGCAAATGATTTGAAGCGGTTGCTGACGGGTAACTTTATTTTTTTTTTCCCAATTTTTCAGTTTGCTGCTGCGCTGCACGGCAAAGAACAAAAAAAGCCGTTGCGTCAGGTTGAAGTAGCGGCTACGTAGTAGTACTTTGTAGTACTTGTATACCTGAATCTCATCGGATGTTTTCCGCTTCCTAATTCCTCATGTTATCTTTCCATTTTCCTCGCTTTATCTCTTCAACCACCAAAAACAACTTTATGCTACAAGCCATTACTTGGAAATGCGTGAACTCTTCGATGCACAAAACTCTTTTGCTCTCAGCAAAATTTCAGTTTTGTTGCGTTTCATAAGATCGTCCTCGCCTCTTCCCACCATGCCCTTATTTTTGCTCTTCCCCGTTATGCGTTTCGTCTTGTCAGTGGCGTTTCTTATATCTTGTTGTAACACCTTTAAATGACAAACAATATAATACAAGGCAAGTGGCAAACTCTCTGGCGGTGCGTAGAAGGACAAGTTACAAACTCACCCGAATGCTAAGTTTCTGTCGGTCGTAGGTTTCCCATGCTTGAATACCACGATACCTTCCAAAATAAAATTACACATACTAACACATACACTTGTAACAATCCCACGTTGGTTAACTTCCAATAACCGACAACAAAACTCAAATGCCCACAAGTAACAGCCACCTGTCACATTTTCCATATTCATCTTGTCACATTTTCGCTCACTCACGCACACAAAGGCGAGCCCCCCCCCCCCCCAAAGG
>LKBB01000003.1:140219-150543 GCA_001513885.1 Thielaviopsis musarum
CCCCCCCCCTCCCTAACACTCGGGCATCTTGTTTTGACTCAAACTGGCATATTGGCACAAATCATCACAGCCAGTAGTCAACGCAGGAATGCTAATTCCCAGGGGGGTTACGAAACAGCAGATAATGGGATGAATGGGTTAGGAAAATTCCAGGAATCCGGCTTTCAGCCTACCTTTGGTCTTGAGCTCCACCTCGAGCGAAATGTCAAACACTGTTTTGGCTTTCTTCTCCTGCAAATACTCTTGGCAAGAGCTTTTGGACTGCACGGCCAGAGCCTCCGTCTTGAATGGTTCCAATGCATCAGCAAGCACAACCCAAGCGCTAATAGAAGTCGCAAAGTTCTTGCCATTGAACGGGCCCAGTGGGACGTACTCCCAGGCCTGAATATCACGGGCACTCCAATCATTCAGTAGCACATAGCCAAAGACGTGTTCCTCTGCGTTTTCCACCGCGATAGACTCGCCATGGGCATTGCCAGTGCCAATGATGCAGCCTAGTTCAAGCTCAAAGTCCAGACGGCGCGAGCGATCCGTCACGGGGACTGTCGTCGCCACATGGGCCTTGGATTGCGACTGTAGCGCAAAGTTTGCTTCGGCAGGGCTTTTCTTGGATGCTTGGGTCTGTGTCTGCGCATGCGTGTGCGCCAGGATATCCAAGATCTGGCCCATGGGCCGCCGGATCGACGTCCCGGAAACCACAACACTGGAAGCCCGCCCATGGTACGCTACCGGCAGGTGCAGGTAGTTGCGCTGCAGCGCATCAGCCTCTCCTCTAAACATGACGCCCGTGTGGAAGGCATGGTGGTACCCAGCGTAAAAGTCAGTGTAGTCGCCAATAGTCACTGGGAGGTGCATGACGGCTTGATCCCTGGGCAGTAGCGCTCTGTTGCGCATCACAGCGTCATCCTTAAGCAGGCACCCATACGGCGTGTCCACAGCAAGCACCCTTTGCAGCGTCTCACGCGTGGCACGCTGCACAGCCCGTCCGAGGGCGGCAAAGGCGTTGAGCGAGGCCAAGTGGAACACTGACGACGCGTGGCCGTGGTCGGCGAGCATCGGAAAGACGGCGGGGAACTGCGCATGCGTCGACAGCGCTGCCATGTCCAGCACAAAAGTACCAATGGCAACACCTGCGCGCGGCTGGGCGTCAGCGGCGGTGCTGAAGATACCAAACGGAAGATTCTCCAGGCCGAAGCCGGAGTTCGGGTCGATCCCGAGCCAGCTCTGCAGAGGCATTGTTGGGATGCGAGTAAGATTTTGGTGAGGAGATGGATTGAAAAAGAAGGGAGAAGAGAGAAGAAGAAAGAAGAAAGAAGGAAAAAAAAAAAAAAGAAGACACAAAGGTAGCCGCTTCGGAGCTTGCGTAAATTCTTGCCCTTCGGACGTGCGCTGGATGATTGGCTGCCTGATTTTTCTGGCCGGTGCTGATCCGGGTAATAAGCCAAACGGAAGAAGTGTGGAAGGTTATGAGCAAGAGCAAAGCGAAAGAAGAATCAGGGCAACTTCTGCACATTTATCTTGCTGGATTGCGTGTCGTTGCCTTACTTGCGGCTTCTAGGATACCTTCCCGCTTGTGCCGTCGGTACTTCCCCATCGTGTGCGCACTCAGACCTGCAGCCTGAGGGACATGCATCCATCCGGTGTAGCAACTACTACTGCAACTGCCAGTACTACGCTTGGTATGAGACATAAGTATGGGCAGAGTACTGTGTACTCTGCATACGTATGCAAGTACTCTGTACGTCGACTTCATGGTGAGGTCCACCATTATTTAACTCCATAGTACTTGTTTCCGCACTAAAGTGACACAAATCAATGTCATTTCTGTTTCTCCGACCGATGGAATCCGATCCGATCCGAAGCGCGCGCACGCGGAATTCTGACTGGTAGTGGCGGTGGCGGCCGAAGTTGGGGTTCATTCTTTCCTCCTTGTCACATGCAGAGGGTGGAGAAGGCCCATGTCGTTTATCCCTATTTGGACATGATGCACGGGTGGCGGAACTCCGCAGCAGATGCATCTTCGGGGCTTACTCCAAGTTTATCGATAACAACCATCTGGTTCTTGTCACGTTTGTTGCTGCACACCAGGAGAAAATGTTAATAAACATGCACGTAATACGAGTTGCCAAGTTTATTCAAGAGAATGAAAATAAAATGGCCATAAAAATAAACAAAGCATTCCGTGATATATAAAAAGAAAACGCAAAAGGAAAAACGAAACGAAACTCCAACAGGCCCCTCACGAAAGAGAAATTCCACGCAAGACAAAAAGCGAATACGGCACTGAAAAAGAGGAAAACAGGATTTAGAAGAAGGCGGGAAAAAAATAATTACTCAGTGAAGAGATCCAAATGTACATGAGTAGAAAGTTGTAGTAGTAGTAGTAGTAGTTGTTGTTGTTGTAGCAGTGAAATAGAGTACCATGTGTTGTTGTATGACGCGAAACAAAAATAGAGAATCCAGAACCAGAATAAAAAACAGTAAAAAACAAAACTCGATAAGAGAGGCCGACAAAGAGTGAGAAGAAGTGTAGAGTGAAAAAGAAAAAGAAGAAGAATAGTAATATCTCGTGAGAGACAAAAACTGGCAAAAGAAAAAGAAAAAAACCTGGAACTCGAACGAAAGACCAAGTCCAGATCCAAGTCTCGTTACATAAACACCGACTACCACATTAAGACAAGGAAAAAAGAAGAGAAGAAAAAAAGAAGAGAAGAAAAAAAGAAAAGAAAAAAAGAAAAGAAAAAAAGAGACACGAAATCAAAACGCCCGCTTTTCTTATTCTAAGTTTGCCGTTATTGTTTGTCGTTCGTCATCGCCGAGTCATAAGCTGAGCTGAACCGAAGGTCGATATCTCAAAAAAAGAAGGTAGAAAAAAATCAAAAAGAAGAAGAGAAAAAAACGAAAAAGAAGAGAAGCCAGAAAACATAGACAGAAAAAGGAAAAGAAAATGGCACATCGCTTTTCGAGATTGGCGTAAACGGGTCATCGGTTCCCATCTTATTTCGCATTGGACGAATTATCCTGGTCTTCGACATCCAGCCTCTTACGCCAGTCGGCTAGGCTTTCGCTGATGCCCAGTCCATTCATGTCATCCACCTTCTTGCCGCCCATCATCTGCGTGTCAAACTCAAACGTGCTGCTCAGCCGGTAGTTCTTGTTAGTAGCCTCCCACTGAGACCGCAGCGTCTCAAGCTCCGACGCCAGACTATCCAGTGCAGCGCTGTTGCGGTTGCCAATGCCGCTGCCGGGCGCACCGTAGAAGCTCTCGCGGTCAGCATCGCCCGCTGTGACCAGCGTATCTTCTGGCTCGGTAATGGTGATGTTGGCCGACGGGATCATGGCAGAGCCGTTGGTTTCCGTTGCAGGGGGGCCACTGAAGCTGGGCACCTGGCGACTGCGGCGACGATAGTTATCGACTGACGACTCGACCTGATCGAGCAGCATCGAAACCTTGTGCTCAGCATCCATCGCGCGGCGCTCTAGCAGCTGGTTCTCCTCCTGCAGAGCCTCAATGTCCTTCTTGGTCGACATAATCTTCACACTCATCTCCTCGGAAGATTGCACAGCCTGGTCACGCTGCGTAGCCGCCTCTTCCAGCTGGCTGCTGATAGTGGCAAGCTTCTTCTCCAGATCCACAATGGTAGCGCGCATCTCGGTCTGAAGCTTCTCAACCTTGGCTTCAAAGACAGCACGATCCTTGTCCCGGTCGCTGGCTCTCGTCGTGGCAGCAGTGGCAGCAATCAGCTTCTCCTCAAAACCATCAAGATTGGCCTTGAGGCGCTTGTTCTCGCTCTTGTACGCGGTCTGCTCCTCCTTCAGCTTGTTAAGCATTCTTTCGGTGCTTCTCACATAGTGCACGGCCGAATTGTAGTCGTGCTCCAACTGCGTAAGCTTCTCACGGTAATGAGAAACAGACTCCTGCAGCTGCGTGTTGAGAGACTGCTTAGTCTTTTCGTGCGAATTGTTGGCTTCACTGAGCTGGCTCTCGAGCTCCTTAAGGCGAGACTGTTGCTCGGGAGAAACGGCACGGGAGCCATTCTTGGACTTGTTGCCACTCGTAGGGCTGATGCCGCGCTCGCTCAGGATGTCCTTGAGAGTTCTGTGCTGGACCTTGAGAGCGTTTGCCTCCAGCTGCTGGGCAGCAAGCTGGTTCTTGAGATCAGCAATGGTAGCCTGCAGGGACTGAGTCTCCTTGAGAGTAGACTGCAGCTGTCTGCGAATACCAACACCCTCACGGCTAGCCTGCTCCTGGTACACCTCGAGACCAGCAATGCGCTCTTCTGCCGCGCGGAGCTTGTCGGCGGCGTTGTTAGCCTCCTCTTGATACTTCTTAACTAACGAGTTGGAGGTAGCAATCTGTGTCTGTAGAACAGCCAACTTTTCAGCATCGGCGTGAGATCCCTTGGACGAGTCGTTGGCCTCAATCTTCTCTAGACTAGAAACAATGACCCTCTTGTGAGCCTGCGCCTCCTGGGCATGCTTCTCGGCAAGCGCCTCGGCATCCAGCAGACGTTGGGTCAGGCTGGCAATCTCAGCAGCACGAACGTCATGCTCAGCAACAAGCTTAGAAAGCTTGGCCTCAGCCTCCTCGCGAAGAGCACGCTCATCGGCATATAGCTTCTCCATGTGCGACTTGGTCTCGACTGAAGCAGCAACGGCAGCTCTCAGCGAAGAAAGACCCTCCGAGGTATCCTGTGATACACTTGAGCCATCGCTGTACTTGGCGGCAAGCTCGTCCTTCTCAACCTTGAGCAACTGCATGGCAGCCAGCGTCTCAGTGTAAAGAACAGTCTGTTCTCTTGATTCGCGCTGGATCGCGTGCAGCTCCGCCTTGAGTCTCTCAACTTCGGGAGATGTGGTCTGCTTGTACGCCTCGAGGTCGGCCATGCGCTTCTGGGTGGCCGAGGTAGTATCATCAGCCAGCTTTCGAGCCTTTCTTTCCGAGTCAAGATCGTTCTTCAGGCTATCAATCTGGAGACCCATCTCCTTCTGCATAGACAGCGAAGAGGCAAGACGACGGCTAATGTCACCATGTCTATCAGCGTCGTCAACTTCATCCAGCTGAGGAGTGGCGCTAGTACTACCACCACCCAGAGCCGCCAGCTTAGCTTTGGCATAGACTGCCTCCTGGATAGCGGCATCTCTCTGCTTTTCGGCCTCGGCAATCTGTTTGGACGCAAGAATAGCCTGCTTGTCAACAGAAGCCTGGACGTTAGCCAACTCGTTTTTCATAGCCAAAAGAGCCTCAATCAGTGGCTTGTCCTCGTCATCAAATGACTCAGCGCCACGGCCTTCCAACACAGGGCTCAGGTTGTTGCTAGGGGCGTAGCCAGCCTTGCGCGCAAGCTCCAGTTCTGATGCGTACCACGCATTCCGATTTCTGGCGGAATCCAGCTCCTTAAGAAGGGTAACTGTTTGAGAATTACGCATGGATGACCGACGGTTCATGGCGTTGCTGGGCTGGCGAGTGGGCAGAGTCGATGGGGCGGCCTTGACTACTTCGTTAGGGGCGACGTTGTTGGCAGCGACAGGGGCCGTTGGGAGAGCGTTGGTAGGCGGGGCTGAAGGAGCCGAAGCAGCAACATTAGCAGCAGCAGCAGCAGCAATTCCACCAGCAGCGGCGCCCACAATAGCGGCCTTCATAGCAGGGTCATTGTTGTTGGTGCTGTCGATAGAGCCGTGACCACGACCAATGCGTCCCTGGGCAGATCTATTACGGGGGCCATCGGCAGGGTGCTGCTCAGTCTTGGATCCTGACCGGGACTGAGGAGTGCGTCTGCCGTTGGACTGATCACCATCTCTTGATGAGACATCTCTAACAATTTGCTGACCAGCTGGGCCGTCGCGGTCAGACGAAGCACCGCGAATACGCCCAATGCTACCGTTGTTTGCAGGGTGGCCATTTGGCCGGTTAGGGCCACCCATAGGGCCACCCATAGGGCCACCCATAGGACCACCCATAGGACCACCCATAGGACCACCCATAGGGCCACCCATAGGGCCACCCATAGGGCCATTTGGTCCGTTTGTATTGCCGCCGGGAGGCCGGGTCGGAGGACGGCCATTAGGCCCTCCGTTAAGCGGGCCGTTGATGCCATTCTGGTAGCCCTGAGGGGGGCCTATTCTTCTGTTTTCCGGGTTGGGTCCAGGACCAGAAGAGCCGTCTCTCATTGGACGTTGACCAGGACCTTGAATCTGGCCAGCATCGGCGCTGAGCTTGCGTCCTTGAGGGCCGCGTTGAGGCGGATTGTCGTTAGGGTACCGAATCTTAGTGGTGTCAAGGACGTAGATGAGACCCAGGTCAGTAACAGTGTTTGCGGTTGAACTAGGCTCACCACCCAGAACAACGACAGATTTGCCAATTGCTGTCATGCTGTGGCCCGAGCGAGGTGAAGGCGAAGGGCCCATGTTCTGGAAGGTGTACCAACGTCTGGTTGTTATCCGGAACGCGGAAAGATCTCCAAGATCACTGCCATCGTCAGTGCGGCCACCAAAAATGTACATGACGTCGTCAACCAGGGCAGCGGAGTGGCCTTCCCGCGGCAGAGGAATGTAGCCAATGCAGTCGAGCTGTGTCCATCTGTTGGCGGTGGGATCGTAGGACCACACATCGTTAAACCACTCATACCCGTTCGTTCCACCAAAACTGACACCGGCGTTAGCAGTTATACATATATGACATGTGGCTCGCGACGCGTTTGTAACTTACAGGTATAACTTGTCGTTGTAAGTGACCATGGTATGGTTGGTTCTGGGAGATGGCATGTTGTTTGGCGTACTAGCCACATCAGTGTTGGATAACAGGACCTCCCACTTGTTCTCTGGGTTTTGAAGTTGGTTCAAATCAAAGGCGCAAAGATCGTTCAGGAAGAACCCCTCTACTTGGCCACCAAAGATGAATATTTTTGAGCCGAGGATATTGAGAGTATGGCCGTAGCGACCGGATGGGCGGGGTCCGGCGGGCAGGGCGCGAGACCATTGTCGCGTTGCTGTCACGCAACCAAGTTAGCAACCACCCAAGCCAGGGAGCAAGGATAAGGCATTCATTGTACGTATGCTGTTTAGGGGAGCTTACAGGTATTCAAGAGATAGAGCGTCTCATCAAGAACGTCGGTTTCCTCAATCTTAGTGTCACCACCGTAGACAATATAGGCGTTGCCAACTAACAAACTAGCATGGCCAACACGGGGGCCTGGGCCTTCAGCTGTCGTACCCAGCGGATAGCAGGAGAGGCTGCCGCCGGCCTCAATCATCCACAGATCGCCCTTGACAGTTGAGCTGTGGATAAGACCACCCATGATGTAAATGTCGCCCTCCTTTGAGCCGACCGCGTTGACAGCGGCGCCATATCTCGGGAACGGCGGCGGATGTGTCGATGTATAGGTCAGTCGGCGCTGCGACCAGGGGTAAAGCGCCGCGTTGGGATTCGGGGGCTGCTGGGCCATGTTGCGAAACTTCATGGTGAATAGTTGTCAGTCGAGTCAAGCTAACTACTACATACAGGAGAAATGTATGGACATGAGTAAAGAAATTTCCGCTGCCGCAGGAGCGGACTGGGCAATATGATGGCAGCGGAATGGCGAGCGACAAGAAATGTACGGGGTAAGAAAAAAATGGATGAGGAAGAAAAGCCATGTACATAAGCAGAATACGAACAAGAGCCGGGCTTGTGGCGGTATATGTAGTTTGCAGCAGCTAGGCTTTTCAGGGATGTCGTATGTCTAAGGAGCCATGACTTGGAGGAACTTACAGGAAGATCGCTTGATGACTGCTGATGATGCTGAACTTGTTGCTGCAGTTGCTGTTGCTGTTGTTGTTGCTGTTGCGGCGTTGACATCGGTTGCGATTGGCCTTGCTGAGGAGGAACCTGCTGAACCGGAGTCCCCTGTTTCACGGGCGTGCCTTGTTGCTGAACAGCTTGCGCCAAAGGCTGCTGGGTCTGTGGCGGAGTGCCAATGATGTGGTTGTCGGCCGCACTGGGGCCGCGACGGGCTTGTTGGTCGGGGCTGCCGGTGGGCGTCTCGTCGGCAAACGAATTGAGACTTTCAGTGGGTGTAGAGCGTGAGATGGAACCCTTGGAGCCAGAGGGGGCGGGAATTCCTTCGCGGCTGGCCAAATTACGATCGTGGCCCTTCTTGGTCTTGAAAAGGAAAGACATGGTGGTTGGTTGATTGCGAGGACGGCGCGTCGCAAACTCGCGCAATGGGGTGGGTAAAGGCAAGCAAAGAGGTGGAGACTTGTGATGTTTGATCGGAAAGCCGAGATGGATTATGATTGTCAGATGCAGATGCGCCGGTGGAAACCAGGAGTCGAGCAGGACAGGACGAAGGGATCGGCGCTCCACTAGAAATAATCACTTCAGTGACAGGCAATATTCGATAAAGAGCGTCGATGATATGTTGACAATGACAACGAATGGAATGGAATACAATAGAGCAAAGTTTATAGGCTAGCAGCACAGGGGATTTCTATGTGCGAAAGATTGGACAGTAGGGCAAACAAAGTGCCTACAATGGTTGGTGATGAAATTAAATGGAGGAAAAAAGAAGGTGAGAAAGGGAAAACAAAAAAAAAAAAGAAAAAAAAAAGAAAGAAAACAAAAAAAAAACCGAGAAAAGAAAACAAGAAAAAGAGGCCTTCAATTGTTGGTAGTGGTGAACATTAGTACAAACAAGCAATCGTGTTAGGGCGTTTGGGGAGGGATTGGCGCCGATGCGCAAAGATGGAGCCTCGCTTGCTTCTGTAACTGGAGCCAATATGCTGCTGGAGGTGTGGACGGGACCCAAGTGGGCTGCAGCAGAAGAAGAAGCAATAAGGGAAAAAAGGACACGCGCGTAGAAGGCAAGGAGAATGTGCTAAGCGTAGCGAAAAACCTCAAGAATGTGAATCCTTGCTTGCAATAGAAGGGATAAAAAAGACAAGAAAAAAGACAAGAAAAAAAGAGAAAAGAAAATGAAGAAAAACGAAAAATGCGTCTACAAAGTTAAGAACACTATATGCCCCAGGAGGAGAATAACCAGCAAAAAGGGAAATACTAGCAGTTAGAGCGGGGAAACAAGGAGAAACAGAAACAAAACCCACAGCCAAAAACAGAATTGGCGGAGCATGATAAAACAGGGCACAACAAAATAGGAAACGCAGCAGAGCAGCCACGACCATTACAAGCTGCATAAACTTACTTACCTTGGTGCTATTTCTGGTACTAATACTAATTAGTAGTACTTAAGTAAGTTCTGTCTTGGAGCGTGCTAGTGGTAGTTCCTTAACAAGGGTATCACGAAATAAGGTCTATCACGTTAAATGGTGGTTTGCCGTTACATTGACTTCTGGTATAAAAAAAAATAAAAAATAAAAAAATAAAAAAATAAAAAAATAAAAAAATAAGCCAAGTTAAACACACCGGTGGCAAAGTCGAAAGTCAAAGTCAAAGAAGCCTCTTTACTTCTTTGCTTCTTCCGTTAATTTGTTACACAGTCTTTGCTCTTTTTGTCTTGTTTTATGTTGGCGGCTGGGCAATTTTCAATTTGAATTGGATGGGATTGGATTTCCAGGGGTAAGGAAAGAAAAAAAAGAAAAAAAAAAAAGAAAACAAAAATAGAAAAAGAAAAAAAAGAAGAAAAAAAAAAGAGAGAAAAGAAAAGTATTAGAACGTCAAAAGCCTTCGGCATCCACAAGTTCGTTTACCAAGTTTCCAAGGGGAGTTTTTTTTTTCTTCTTTACGATAGTGGTTTTTCGTCATCTCTACTCGTATTTAGTTACAACTCACTAATTTTATGTGATGTGCAAGTTGTACCCAAGTTTTGACAACTCTGGCTGAAACATGAACTGCAAAATGAAGTCAACGACGTCTGACACAAATACGCACTTGCTATGCAGTTAAGCCATATTGTAAAAATCTCCTCGTGTCGGAAATGCCTTTGTCGGGGTCACTTGGAAAGGAGACCCAGGATAACTAGCAAGTACTAGTACTACTGTTAAGGGCGAAAATAGAAAGAAAAAAAAAATCTACGACGCGGAAATGTCTGTGTTTATGGGATCACGACAAAGCCAAGACATTATTTTAAGGAAACAAAATCGCATCCAACTACGTACTTATTACAAATACCAGTGGTTTGTACAAAGCACGAAGTAGCATTTGTCTGCAACCGTTTCTGTGAGATCCGTTTTTTGTGTGTCAAAAAGGGGGTCAGTTTTGGCTTTGGTGTAGAGAAAAAGCACGTGCTCGTTATAAGTACTATATATATACTTAAGTATATATGTATTTTTTTTCTCTAATGGCATACATTCCCGCGATGCACTTAAATTAACCCCCCCCCCCCCCCCC
>LKBB01000003.1:150594-193182 GCA_001513885.1 Thielaviopsis musarum
CCCCCCCCCATCTCATTTTCTTCTCTGCAGCTTCCACGAGATAGAGAGAGAGAAAGAAAGAAAGAAAAATTAAAATCTCTTCAGTAAGAAACCAAATAAAAATCAACTAGAATGGAGGAGGAGCCTGGGCTCTCGATGGAGTCTAAAATGGACGAAATGAAAACATGCAACCGGGAGGCAGGGGATGGACAATACAATTAATCACTTGCCTTGCCTTGCCTTGTCGCTGTAGTGCAGTGCAGCTTTAGCAAGCTAGAGCAACCCATCTTATTTCATCCTGCTGAGGTCACAAAGCGCGTTCTTTGCGTTCCGGGTTTGTGATTTGCTCTATCTACTCTGTTCTCGCCGGCTTTTGCAGAACCCCCCCCCCCATGATCAAATATCTTGTCTTGTCTTTAAATACCTGGGGCCTCCTGCTTTGAAGATGATTGAAACACCAAAGCGTTCCTGTTGGCAAGTAGGTTAAGTACCAAGTACTAAATGAAATCGGGCTCGCTAAGTTACCAAGTCCCCTCAGAAGCTGGCGTTTTCCTTTGTCTTTTCTTGGTTTCACTCCCGCCCTTCAGCTCGGCTACGGCTCATAAAGGGACGATCTGCAGCTCAGAGACAACGGGCGGGAAGAGACAACAAAGAAAACGCTTTCCGGCGACCTAATTGACAGAAATATGAAATGTGATGCTTCCCATGAAATCTACTGTACAGTACTGTGTACCTGGCGTAGTTTTACCTTTCTGTCCCGGAGGCAAAGGACCCCTTCTATCCTTTCAAGGCCAGAGAGAGAACATAATATGCCCTCAAAAGTGACATGCAAGTACATGTTCCTGCCGCCCTCTGTCTCCTAGCGTCGCGTACCTTGCATGTATCACGAGCCTGCGCCTGGCCAGCTTTTGCCGCCCAACTTTTAATCAAAGTGGGTCGTGCCCTTAGTGGGTTTTACGGTGTACGGAGTACAGTTAAACAGCTTCTTTGTTGTTGTATTTATCCAATCTGGCGTCGTATATTGATTTAACCAGTCCACAAAAAAGTCAAAGCCTAGTAAATAAAAAGTTCGTGGCCCTTGCAAATTGAAGGTTAAGAAGCTAAGCTAACCGAGATATCACTTTCATCGTTTCCCTTTTCGTTGAGTTCCCGTCATCAAGGCCGCGATTATGCTTCTTCTTTTTTTTTCCTTGCCCTCCTGGCTGCTGTTCTTTGTCCATTCTCGTTCCGCTTGACGATTTCCCTTTTCTCGTTTCCTTTCTTTGTTTCGCGTTTCTCTCTCTGTGTTCTCCCTTGCTTGTTTCTGGAAAATAAAATAAAATCAACCCTTAACCTAGATTTCAAACAAAGACGTCACTTGAGATTGTTGGGGGCCCTGTATTCTCTCTCCTTTCAACCTTGGTGCCGCTTCTTTTTCTTCTCCCCTCAACTTCCAAACTTGGCCTTCTTTGACCGAGAAAATCTGCGGTGGTTTTGCTATTCATAGACCCTTAAAAAATAGAGTAACCCTTGTGTTTGCGTCTCAACGACAGGGTTCGTTTAGTGGCGCCGAGCTTTTAAACAAACATGATGTTGATCATTGAAAATCAGCGACGCGGAGACGAAACAAGCCTTTATGTTATATTTACAAATCTTAAAACACGTAACTTAGCATGTGAGCTTTCTAAATTATAACCAACCAAGGATAACACAGGTTTGACAACCAGGAAACCAAGCTGAAGCCTATATAAACATCCATATGAACCTATCAGTCAATAACTTCACACACCGAAAATAAAGAGTCCGCGAAACAACTGAGCTGAGAGAGATCCCATATAAAGGATGAGACACTGTGTCAAGCCACAGAGAGAGACATTTGCCCGCCTTATGATAGCCTAGCTTGAAAAGAACACAGCTTTCATAATGAGGCGGAGGCTGAGCACATGACGTCTGAACGCCGTGTTACCACAGAGAAGCTCTTTTCTCTTCGCCGTAGCCGTTCAACCTTGAAAAGAAAAATGATAAAATACTCGTGGAAAGAATCACTGAAAAAAATATTACCTAGAATATAAAGTAATCCTAGATGGAATGAAAAGTAAAACAAGACGTATTAAGACACGTAAGAAAAAAAAAAGAAACATAAAAAAGAGGAAAACACCCAAGAATACATGATGCCAATAAACCAGTAAGAGAAAGCCAACAGTGGAAATAGAAATAAAGAGACATAAATATGCATGGCAGAGAAGAAAATTATGATAGCAGGTAATAAAAAGAAAGAGAACCTCCAACGAGTGAAAGAACAAGAAAAAAAAAAAGAGAAATACGGTCAACGTCTGCCCTTAGGCCGGAGCTGTCATCGTCCGCTGAAATAACGGAACCGCTCCTCGGTTCCTCTTGAAGGCCGATCGCGTCCTATCCGTCGGACTCGTCTCCCACTCAACCACAATCGCTGCCGCACCGCGACGTCTTTCCTTCCTAGCACAGTCCTGGGCCGTGCCGCGTCTCAGACTACTACTACCACGCCCGTTACCACCAGTATTAGTAGTACTACTACTAGTAGTAGTACCTGTACCACTGCCGCGAGCCCGCCGCCGGAACGGATCTACTAGATATGACGTGCCCTAGACGTGAGATTCCGAGTCCTGAGTCTCGCAGGTAAACAGGTTAATGTGCGTGTCGCCCCACGCCGACGCCGCGAGAATCGGCTTGTGCGGGTGGAAGTCGGTGGCGGAAATCGCCGTGCCGCGCGTCTGCTGGAGGAAGCCCGAGTACGGCTCAACGCGCGAGAGTTCCTGGCCTTCGAGGTTGAACACCTTGACGGTGTGTGTGGATGTGCCACTATGTCATGTTAGTAACTTTGACAGAGGGAAATGAATATGCTGGGGAACTCATGGGTACTTACACTGCAAATACAGGCAGATGCTCATGCGTGCTGGCGGTGCGCAGCGTGTCACGCGTTGTCTGGAACATGTGCAACGGCCTATCCATACGGATATCCCACAGCCGCACGCGCCCATTGCGACTTGACGTCATCAGCTCGCGCTGGCCGCCGCGCTGCATGTGCACATTGACAATCCACTGGCGATCCGACTCGTCACGCCACTTCTTGACCATGGACTCCTGCGGCTTGGCGCGCAAGTCGTACACGCGAATGGCGCCGTCGCCGAACCCGGCCACCAGCGTGTTGCACGCCATCTGGTCCGAGGTCAGCGATGTCACGCACGAGCCCGACCGCGCCGGAATGTCCATGGTGCACATTTCACTGGCTGCGTCCCACACGCGAATCACGCGCACGTCGCCCGAGACCAGGATGCGGCCGTAGATTTGCTGCCATTCCAGCGCCATGCCCGAGTTGACGGTGCTGGGAACCATGTCGTTGAGAGCTCTCCATGCCGTCGTGAGCTGGATCTTCTCGTGAGATTCATAGTCGCGATAGATACGTACGACACCATCCGATGAGCCTGTCACCAGCATGGCCTGGTCATCTTCGTTGATGAAGCGCATATCCCGGATTTTCGAGCCAGGGGGATTGCCGTTGGAGAAGCGGCTCAACATGTTTTGCTTCTGCCAGTCCCAAATAGTTACCGTGTTGCCATCGTCGGCAACAGCCATTTGGTCTTCGTACTGGTGAAGCGTAATCTTGACGGGCTGACACGTGTTGTTGAGAATTCCCAGCTGGTTATTCCACTTGTGGCTGCCAGAGAACGACTTGAGGGGCTGAGTCTTCTTGAGGATGTTCTCGTTGCGCGAGCGTCTCCATAGCCGCTCGTTGTACTCGGTACTTCCAGGCTCATCAGCTTCGACGGGGCTCATCTGGGGCTCACGGAAGTACTCGATGGACCAGTCGAGAATGGTGCTGCGCAGGGGGAGCACACAGGGCTCCTTTAAATCGCGGGGCTCAAAAGAGCCAGAGATAGGCTCATGGTAGAGGCTGTAGTAGACATGCGCGTTGCTCTCGCCGTTCTCATCGATAGCACCAGCCGCGGCCTCAGCCGGGAGGTGGCGCACTGAGTTGGAGCGCGCCGGGTGACCGGGCGTGGGGGTCCCCGATGGGGATCCAGGTGTAGACTTGTCGTCACCACCAAAGAAGGCGCCCAGAGGGAAAAGCATACTGGCGGTACGACGCAAGAGACTAGGCGACGACGTGGGTGCATTAGAGAGACCTGACGACACATTGTTGATCAGGCTGGACTTGGGCGCGTGGCGGGCAGCCTGCATAGAATCCTTGCGGTGGATTATGTGCAACTTGGTGCGCGCGCTAGGGCCGAGGTTGGATTGCAGCAGCGCTGAAATAACGTAATCGACGACGACCGAGGCATTCTTCTGCACCTCGGGATGCGGGTCAACCGTAGCCACCAGGAGAATCCTCCAGGCAGCAGCAAAGACAGTCTGGTACGACAAGCCACGCGCCGCGGGCTTAAGCGAGCCGTCCTTTTCGCGATCGGCAGGGAGAGCGTAGTGCAGACCAAGCTTGCTATCAGAGCCATCCTCGCGAGAAGACTGCTTCATGTAGAGCTCTTCCTCGGCGAGATGTTCGTACGCCGCAACAATAAACTTGGCCTCGTAACGCAGGACAAACGTCGACAGGAAAACAAGAAGCTCTTTGCGTACAAGCGCGCTGCCGTCCGATGCCATGGTGAGCACAGTCCAGGCCACGCTCTCCTCAATCTTTTGCACATCGGCCGTGATCTCCGGAATGCCTAGGAAGGTGGTCATGGCGTACAGCATCGATGCGCGGACCTCGCATGACGAGTCTTTGCTAAGCGTCGACAGTCTCGCCAGCGCATCTTCGCGGATGGCTCGCCACTTGGCATCAGGCAGATTCTGCCACAGTTGGCTCAGACACAAGCAGCCCCATTGGCGCAAGAGGTTGTTCTCGCCATTCTCGATATGGGTCAGGCATGAAATCATAATGTCGGAAGAGTTGCACGATCTCTGGCCAGACTCAAAGTCCCGGCAAACCATGGCCAGGATAAAGGCACACATGGCCTTGTGCTCATACGAGTCGGCAACGGGAATGAGCTCATGAGGGCGCAAGAGGCTCACAAAATAATTGTAGCAAGAGTCCTTGATCAGATCGGTCTGGCAGGACGAATCCACAGCCAGAATACGTGACCATATAAAGACCATGATGGGCCGCAGCTCCACGGCCGTGGACTGCAGCAGCTTCAGAACGTACGGGAAAATGCCAATACTAAGGGCAAGCTGGACGGCCCAAGGACCAAGATCCAAAAAGCGTCCCAGCAAAATTAAAGCCCGCACTCTGTGCTGCTGACTGAGAAGCACCTGCAAAACAACCGGCAGCTGCTCCGGCGGCTTCTGCTTCATGGCGTCGCCCTGCAAGAGGTAGACGTGGAAGGCCGTCAGCTGCTCGGTAAAAAAGGTTGAATGTTGGTATTCGTAGTCAATCTCGCCCTTTTCCTTGAGCTCCAGCATAGGAAGTTGGGCGAGCGCCATGTCAACGGCCCAGTCCCAGCTCTTCCACAGCGGATGCTGACGCGTGTCTGGGATTTCGGGGAACGACTGGGGATGGCAGCCATATGTTGACATGACGCGCTGGGCGAGCAGGAAATTGCGGCATAGGGCAGCAACCATGAGATCCTGACGGAAGAACTTGCGGAAGACGTCGCGGGGTAGTGTCGTCCATGCGATTGTGTCGGCGATGGCAGTGAAGATCCAGTTAAGCTCACCAAGCGGAGTCCGCCTCTCCTGGAGACGACCCGGTAGTTTCCGTGCGCGTTCTGGCGTGATGTTTGTTTTGAGGGGGTTTTGCAGGGCAAAGTACCACAAGGCCATTTGAATAGGAGTTGTCAGGCAACTCGTGAAAAGATCAGCTGGCAGCAAGGGATTGGTTGGCAGATGTTCGCCTGTTTTGCAGGCGGCCAGATGAATGTATGGACGATAGTTGACCTTTACATGGTTGGGGTCGATCAAGGCGGCCTCTTCATCCTCGGCCTCGTGCTTTTCGACGAAGCGGTGATAGTTGTCAACTATGTTTCCGGCTTCGGAACAATCCCACACAAACATTGTTGGGCCAGCTAACCATGCTTGTAGATCAAACAAGGAAACAGGAATATACTGGGTGAAGTTCTTATTGAACACCCAAAACTCGCCCGACGCCGTGGGCTTGGGCACACCGTGGCCATTGTAATGGAAGAGAACGCGCTCGTCGCGGGCATTTCGACGCAGAGCTTGGCAGAATTTGCGTGCATCTTCGACAGACGGATCCAGATGCTGCTTGTATCGAGTTCTAATAGCAAGCATTTCGTACTGCGACTGAAGTGCCTTCCCGATGCTATCGAGAGCTTTAGGGCCAATGGGCTGCGTCGGGTCAATCCAGGCCTCCATTCTTGCGCCGGGTGTGGTTCTGAGCTGGTCCGGGGGCTCGACTTCAAGGTTGAGGCATAGCGCAAGGGAAGCTGAGATGGTCTTTAAGCGGTCGTGCATGCGCCATTCCTCTACATTGAGTGGAAGATTACGCGATTTACCCGTGGTCTCGTGGCGTTTGTCGGTGTAGTAGCTTTGCCACCTCTGTATAGCAAAATACGTTAGTTAATTGATTTGACGGGGGCAGGTTTGAGATTGGCATACGCTTGCTAGACCAGCAACGACGTCCTCTGACAGATGCTCTTCAAAACCGTGGCGTGTGCCGAGATGATGGAACTCGTCTTCTGGGGCGAGATCATCGTCGTCGCTGCGGGTATTGTACTCGCTTCTAGTGCGAAGAAGCTGGTGCGCGGGTCGCGAGGGCAAGCGGGTTGACTCGGAGGCCATGGAAGCAAGGTTGTTATTACTTCCAGGCGCGCTGGAAGGCCGGCGCTCATCAGTGTCGCCATTTGAGCTTGGAGAGGCATGTTGGGCTTGCGCCTGTTGGTGGTGGTAGTACTGCTGTTGTTGCTGGTGGTGGTGCTGGTGCTGTTGTTGCTGCTGTTGGTGTTGCTGCTGCTGCTGCTGCTGCTGCTGGTGTCGCAATTGTTGTTGGTGTTGGTATTCTTGCTGTTGTAGGAGCTGCTGTTGATGTTGCTGAAGCTGTTGCTGTTGAAGCTGTTGCTGCTGCTGCTGCTGCTGCTGCTGCTGCTGCTGGAGTTGGTGTTGCTGAAGCTGCTGCTGCTGCATATGTAGCTGTTGCTGGTACTGTTGTTGCTGTAGTTGTTGCTGGTATTGCTGATGTTGCATCTGTTGATGTTGCTGCATGCGTCGGTACTCTTCCTGTCGCATTTGAGCCTGTGCGCGGTTGCCGTTGGTCTGGCCGGCGTCGGCGTAGTGGCCGTTCATCTCGGGAACTTGGGGAGGCATTTTGCGACGGTGCCCATGCAATCAACTTCCGGTCCGGGGTAGTCAAGGTCGCGGGGTTCGTCGTCGTAGTAGTAGTAGTAGTAGTAGTAGTAGTAATAGTAATATATAGCGGTCATCTAGCAGTGGGCGGGTGGGCGAATGGCCGGATTCAGACGGAATGATGGCTGAAAAATAAAGTTTGTTTAATTAATAACCAACTGGACGAGGCTGCGCTAAGGTAATGCGTGGACTGGCCAAAGTATTTCTTGAATCTTTGATTGGCTGGAATGAGAGCCGATGGATGTTGCCAACACAAGGGCCAGCAAACTTGTCTAGATTTGCGTCGTAGTAGCGGAATAGAAAATGGATTGCTGAATGGCACAAGGCCGCCAATCAGAGACGATGAAGTGCGATTAACGATGACGGCGATGATTGAAGATGTCGGGCCGGATTAAAGAACGGGGAAAGGCTGAGAACAGATAATGGATGCGATTATTATTTTAGTGGACGGTGACGGGAAGGAAGAAAAATGTGAATGCGAACTAAGGTGAGTAAAGCAACTCCGCTTAGCAACAGGGCAAAATTGCGGGTTACTGAGAGGGATAAGTGGCAAACTCCACCGCAGCAGAGGAGAAGGGAAATCGCGACTTGAGAGCTGTCGACAAAGACTTGCGAGCTGTCGACAAAGGACGTGATGAGAGTAATTACATTTATACGGAGTGGCATTTACTACGTATATGAAAAAGCTTATCACAGCCGAGTAAATGAGGCAAATCAGATGCGGCTCAAGGCACGAAAGAAGTCACACCGACAGCTATAAGTGAGAGAGAGTTACTTAAGTAGCTTAGCTATGGCAAGCTCTAAACTCTCCGTCTTCTGTAGTGTAGTACTAGTAGTACTAGTAGTACTCGTAATGCACGACAGCAATCTTTCTTTCATGTGACGAGAATTTATTGGAAGGGCGCGATGGTACTTGCTGGATTTAAGCAAATTTTGGATCACGACTTGCATACTTGCATCCGATGCAATGCTTATGCTTATTATCACGCTGCCGTGAACATCCAGCCGGCTTCCGTCGCCTTAGAAACCGTAAAAATCACTCAAGTTGACCGCTAAAAACTCAGGATTTGCTGTGCATGTAGTACTAGTAGTAGTAGTAGTAGTAGTATTTGTCGTAGTACTACTAGTAGTACTACTTGTAGAGCGGGTCTGACACGCCTAACCCTACTTGAGTGCGCAGGTTAACCCTTGCGCGATTAGCCGGCGGACATTTTTGTTCTGTGCGGCTTCTGGAAGACTTTCCCCCACCTTTATCGTGGTAATGAAGAGAAAAGAGTATTGTCACTTTGTTAGTAGCATAGTAGTAGTACTACTAAGTACTAGTACTAAGTTGTACTCTGTAAACAGGCTTTGCGATAGCCCGGCGAAATTTCCTGATTAGGGTTCTGAGTGACTTTTGGGATAACCCACAGTTACAATGTGCGAGAGATAATCCAAATGAGGAATATCACGGGTCTGCCATTGCTGATTCTTGAAGGTCCAACGCCCACGGCTTTAAGCGGCGACAAAATAAACCCAAAAGACCGCCCAGGAAGGGTTATCCATGCTTTGGGGTCGAAGCTTGCAGATTGAAGCGAAAGGCAGAGACGAGGTTACAAGTATGATAAAAGGCACCCGACATGGATAAAAGCCAGCAGATGTTATGGATAAAAGGCGGCCCGACGGTGCTGTAAATTACGCTTTGTGTTCTAAAGAACGCACCGACCGCTTCCTAGGAGGCATTGTGTAGAGACTTGAGACCCTACAAAAGCTCAGAGCGATCCAGCAGGATTGTTCGTCTGGCTGGTCAGAAGGCTGTGACGATTTCCTTGCTCAGTAGGTGGAGAAGTATGGCTTATTCTGAAACAGGTCAGCGATAGCTTGACATTGCTGATCATGATATTTGGAGTGGCAGAGAGAGGGGCAAAAGGATGAGATAAGCTTAGTGAGCAGGGGCCCCGAGAGTTTCTAACAGCGAGCGGAGCAAGAAAGTACATAGTTGTAGAGGAAAGGCAAGGAAAGGAAAGAAAAGGAAAGGAAAGGAAAGCAAGAAAAGAAAAGAAAGGGAACCCTGCAAGTTAGCTTCTAGAAATAGACCAACGGCTTCTACCCAGACGACGCCTTGATTGGGGCATTTTGGATAATGGGATGGCGGCGGGCGTCTTGATAAGCATACTGGGCTAATGCAGGCTGCAGGCTGCAAGTAAGCAGAGAAGCTTGTATAAGTGTGGACTTGGACTAAACAGGAAACTTGGAAGAAGCCGGGATAGCCATCCGTCTCGAGCGGGCTGCTAATATTGTGCTAATTACTGATTACTTCTACTCTACTACTACCTGCTACTACTCCTGCTACTCCTACTTCTACTTCTACTCTACTACTCCTACTCCTACTCCTACTCCTACTCCTACTCCTACTTCTACTTCTACTTCTACTCTACTACTCCTACTTCTACTTCTACATAGTACTTCTACTCTACCACTACTCCTGCTCTACTGAGCCCAAGAGCAGCTGAAGAAACCCAGAACAGGACGCAAGGAGCATTATGCGGCCACCAAAGAGTTATTTGTCTGCAACCCAAGGCCTGGAAGTGGGTGCCAACCCCGGCCGCTTCGGATTCTGCATTGCAACCCTACTTATCGGTAGTTATATATCCATAGAGGCAGTGGCAGTATTAATAGAAGTAGTAATAGAAGTGACAGTGGGACTGAACTCGCAAGCACAAGTGAACGAAAGGAAGATTGGTTGTCACCCCCAAAGACTAAATTAACAAACCAGCCGCCTTTAAAAGCACAAGTACCGCCATGTATCTTGGCGCTCTGGATTTCCTCTGCTTGCTTTTCTCTGTCTGACTTTTTTTTCTTTTTTTTTTTTCTTCTCTTCTTTCTAATCCATCTGTGCAATCTCTCCGCTATCACATGCATTCTACCACCTAAGCCATGCCCGCAGACTTCCTTCCCCTGCCCTCCCGCAAGTCCATCCGCCTGGTCCAAATCGTCCCGCGCCACCCATCCGACGGCTACGAAAGCCCGCTGCACTTGCGCAGCCGCGTCGTCGAACTCTCGTCGTCCCGTCTGCGTCGCGGCGAGTCCAAGACTCCGCCGGCCCGCCCGTCCATTTCCTTTGACGCATATCCCACACAGCCGCTGCTGCCCGAGCGCTTCCACGTGCTTGACGACAAGGGCCTGCGCCAGAAACTCAAGGACAGGTTCCGCAAGGACCCGCTGCAGTCGTCGCTGCCGGCACTGTCCCAGAATGACTTGCCCGACAACTTGATCCTCGGCGGCCCCGGCATCAAAGGCATCTCGGCCGAGCTGTCCACTGTATTGCTCGCCGACGGTCTCCTGGACAAGCGTAGCGTCGGCACCACGTCCAGCGATGAGCCCCTCGCCAAGGGCCGCCCCATACGCCCTGTGACGGCCCCGCCAACCACAGAACCCGCTTTCCGCGATCGCTACAGCTGGGGCAGTGCCCACGGACCTATCTCCGGCAACTACGTGGCGCTGTCGTACCACTGCGGCAGCACGCCGACATCTCTGTCAGTCGCTGTCGACGGCTTCACGCGCAGCATCCCCGCCAACCTGGCCGCTGCACTGCGCCGCTTCCGCGACATGGACATCTTCCGCTCGGGCCTGTGGCTCTGGATCGACGCGCTGTGCATAAACTACGCCGACGCCGCCGAAGTCGCTGCACAGCTGGCTCACGCGTCCAACATCTTCCGCCAGGCCGGCAACGTAGTCATCTGGCTCGGCGAGCCCGCGCAGCCAGATCCCGTGGCGCGTGCTATGGCGTACATCCAGGACATTAGCCGGCACAATCGCCGCGAGTATCTCGCCGCATACGACGCCGACCCAGCCACCAGCACAGGCCACCGGCGCCGGGCGCGGCTGCAGCTTCACGCAACCAAGAAGCTCTGGCAGGCACAGCACATGGCGTACATGGCCACGCATGTCGACCACACGCTCAAGATGGCCGCCAGCCTGTTCACGCTGTACGGAAACGCATACTGGCGGCGCAGCTGGGCGCTGCACGAGCTCTCGGCGGCGCTGCCGGGCGCGCCGGTATTCTGCGGCGCGCACGTGACGCAGTGGCGCCATGTGCGCGATGCCGCCGAGCTGTTGGAGCCGTTTGAGGCGTTCCTGGGCGACCTGCTGCAGCGCGTGCTGGCACAGCACCATGTCAGGCTCGACGGGGTCTTTGCGTTGCAGCATCTGACGGGCGTGACAAGACTGGCCACGCTGTTGTACGAGACGAGGCTGGCGGGCGCTGAGGCGGGCGATGTGCCGGTGGGCGATGTGGAGCTGGGCAGGCGGACGCCAGCGGGGAAGAAAGTAGTCAAGCAGACGCTGATGCTGGCTGCGCGCACAGAGTGTACGAATGCGCGTGACCGGGTGTTTAGTCTGCTGCCGATTCCGGGGCTGGTGACCATGGCCGCTGACACGGAGCTCTCGTCGAGCAAGCTGTTTAGTCATTTTGCCGAGCGGTGTCTCTCGGAAGATTCTTCGCTATCGCTTCTCTCTCTGCTCGACGGCCGCCAGGACGGCGACGCTAGCCTGCCGTCATGGTGTCCAAACTTTGCGCGAGCAGCAGCAGCACGCGCGCATCCCCTGGCAGGCTCCTGGAGCGCCAACGGCGTGGACGACGGACAACTGCTGATGCCGTGGGCGGCGACGTACTTTGAGCAAAAGGGCCCGCAGACGGTGTTCCGGGCCATGGCGTGGGATATAGATGCGGTCGACGGGCTGGGCGCTGTGTCGCCGGTAGATGCGCAGCATTTGGAAATTGACGGCCAGGTGGAATACGGCGTGGTGCAGCCTGATGCGTGGGCGCGTGTGGTGCGAGATGAGGCAGCGTGTGCGCTGTGGCGCGTGATGACGGCGTCGACAGGCACGCCGACGGCAACTGATTTACAGGACATTCTCTACGGACTTACCGGTAACTACACCCTTTCTCTTTCTGCTCAGGCTCTCTGCTCAGGCTTTCTGCTCAGGCTCTCTGCTCAGGCTTTCTGCTCAGGCTCTCTGCTCAGGCTTTCTGCTCAGAGCATATCCTCGCCTATACTAACAAGCAACAGACGACGTCCCATCGTCGGCCTCTCCCGAATACACCCGCTGGATGTTCCTCCACGCCTCCGCCGACCTCTGCATCAAATCCAACCCGCTCAGCACGCTGCTATGCCCATCTGCCTCCCCCGTAACCGCCACACCGGCCGCCATCCACACGCGCCACTCCGTAGCCGCCCGCCTGCGCCACCGCCGACTCGCCGTGACGTCGCGGGGCCGGCTGGCTCTCGTGCCGGCGGCCACGCAAAAGGGCGACATGGTGGCCGTGCTGGTCTCACATGGCACGCCGCTGATTATCCGGCCCAAGAAACGCGAGGCTGGAGACGTGTGGTGCGAGATTATCGGCGAGGCGTTTGTCGATGATGATGTCATGACGGGCAAGTTGGGGAGGCTGCTGCTCAAAAAGGACAAGTGGTTTGCCAACTTGGTGTACTTGCACTGTATTTAGATAGTTGGTTGTTTGGGTGTTTTGGTGTTATTTGTTTTAGCGAGCGAGCATGAACTTATCTGCATTATTCTTTTTCTTGGCATTAGCTGCCACCTTCTTTATCCAGAAAAAAATCTGTCGTTTGATCGCCTTGGCAGCCTTGGCATCATCACATACTAAATCGGTCTAAGCGAAAGGGTTGCTCGGTTATGTCGCCACAAGTCTAGTGGGTCGCCATTATTATTTTAGCATTATACTGTCTTGATCTTGTTCGTAAATCAAATTCACTTTTGCCATTGAGGTCATGTATCGCTGGGCTTTGCCCTATATATTACTTTTAATTATATTATAGCTAGTGCGCCTAGTAGTGCGCCTAAACCTTGTTTTCTGTCTCTGCAGCGACAACTGCCGCCTGCTCCGCCGTCTTCGCCTCGGGCTGGCTGTTGCCCTTGAACTTGGAGCTCTTGAGCAGGTTCAGCTTGTCCTCGTCGCGATCCAGATTTCTGAAGCACAGCCAGAAGCTGGCACCGCCAATAAAGGCAATAGCCGCCACCGTGACATAGTTCCACACCAGCAGCGGGTCGCCCGACAGCGGCGTAAAGGCCTGGCCCAGAGCCGACGCAAAGGCACTCATAAACAGGTTGACCGACATAACCAGCGACCGCATGTTCTCGGGGGCCTTGGAGTACGCGTACTCGTAGGACGTGACGTTGGTAAAGATTTCCGAGATACCAATCAGAACGTACGGCAGTGACTGAGCCCACACGTTGATCGGCGCCGGGTCACAGCCCTCGTCGTTTGCGTACTTACCGCAGGGCGACTTGACGTAAATGTAGTGCTGCATGACAGCCGCGGCCACCATCGACGCAGCACCAAAGAAAAATCCAGTGGCCATACGCTTGATGGGCGTGAAGCTGATGCCCAGCTTGCGAAGGCCGGGGTACAAAACATGGTCAAACAGCGGCACCATGATAACAATCGAGATGGGGTTCAGGTTCTGGATCAAATCGTTGGGGGCGCCGTGAAGCTCCATGGTACCCGCCTGGCTCGTCAGGTTACCCGTCATCTGGTTGTAGGCCAGGTGGAAGATGGGCAGGAACAAAAACACTTTGCAGGCCATCAGACCACGGCGGACCTCGTCAACCCACGCGTCATCGTACGTCATCCACGCGGGACGCTCCGACGGGAGAATGCGCGACGGCCGGGCCTGTTCCCAGTCAAGCTTAAAGATACTCTTCGACCGCTTAGACGTGTAGACCATCATGCGCATGAACTTGCTAAGGACAGAGCCCGTGGGAGGCGACAGAATGTACTGCTTGCTGTTCCACCACAAGACAACCGGGCAAATCAAAAACAGCGCTGTGGGCAGAAGGAACGCCAGCCAAAAACCGACATACTTTTCAACCCACACCATCGACACCTGGCCGGCGACGGCACCAATGTTGATGGCAAAGTAAAAGTACAAAAAGATGCGGCTGTTGGTGATGGCGGGATCGACAATGACGCGCTGGCCGTTGCGGACCTCAACGCGCATGCGAGTATCCTGGTTCTGCTCAGCCAAAAGCGGCGAGATGTTGGCCTTGAAGAGACCTGTGCCGCAGCACAGAATAAACATGCCAATGAAGAAGGCGGCAAAGGCGTTGTCCTTGTGGACAATGACCTTGGGCGATGCGGCGGCAGTCAGGATAACGTGGGCAATGGTCGAGACGGCGATGGCAATGTGAATAACCTTGTAACGACCCAACTTGGCATCGGCAAGCCACGCACTATCAGAGTTAGTATTTACTAGTCAGTCAAACTTTACAATGACTTACCCAAACAAGGGCATCAGGTAAGCCCAGAACTGGTTCACCAGGCTGATGGCCTGCGCAGCCTTGGTACCCATACCCAGAGCGCCGGGCGTGTTAGCCGACGTGCCGTGGCTGGCACCAGTGGTTGAGCCCTCGGGAAGCGGGCGGTTGACAAAGTTGGTGTAGAGAACAGCAGAGCCGTAGTACGAGAAGCGCTCGCACAGCTCCGCAAAGGCAATTGTGTAGATGGCCCAGTTGATGGGGCCCGAGACACGGGGCAGCGTCTTGAGGTCCTCCTCGGTGGGTTCGTTGTTCATCACATCCGAGTCCGTGTCGATGGCATAGACGGGAGCAGAGCCGGATCTCTCCAGCGAGTGCTTTTCGTTGGAGCGGCTGCTGTGGATAGGAGCGGAGGCCTCGAGCACGGGGCTCGAGACGCCTTCAGCCGGGGAAGTAGTCATTTCGAGAGATAAAGATGCTCTCTAGGTAATGATACTGCTGTATAGGGCAGATGAGAAGACCAAAGCCAAGAAGTGGTAGGACAGCTGAAGAGCAACGGGAAGAGAAGTAGAACCTCTATCGGAGGAGAGGGCAAGGCTAGATATAAGACAACATTGCACCTCGGGAGTACCTTGGGAAGGAGCGCAAAGTTTTCGTGGATACCTCATCTTGGCAGTGGCAAGTGCAGCAATGCGTGTAAGTGACTTACTCTCGCCGATATCGTACCTTCCTTCTTTTGTCTAAATCCTTGGCGCCGGCGGCATGCATCTGTGCAAGAATCTGCTGCCACCTGCTGCCATGGCCCATGCTGAGCAGCTGCCAAACTTGTTCAAAAGAGGAACAACTGCGGAGTCTTGGCTGCTGTCATAAGCCAATAATACGGCTGCTACGACACGACTGGCACAAGTATCGGCCAGCGCCGTTTATGTGTTCAGGGTACTTACTTTTAGTGGTCCGTACCAGGCCACCTCATAGACATGATGGTGGGCTTGGCAAACCGGTCCGTATCTAGACCAAAAATCACAGCGGCTTGATTACCAGAAACAGTAGCATTGCTAGCAGACGACTAAACAAGTATCGGGGACGCAGCAAAAGTCCCAATTTTACCGTCCGAAATAGACTAACGCCAAGACCCGTCTGGCTCCCGCACGGTAAATTTGGCCAGGGTTTCTTCCATCCTGTACCATGAGACAATGATGTAAATAGGTGGGTGTTTTTCTGTTTATTGCGTGCTTCACCGCCTGACTTGCACAGAGACGTTGGAGGCCTGGATTCACAATTCTAGGGGGAAAAAAAAGAAGAAAAAAACGCTATAGATGAGAATTATTCTGTATTACCTCACAAAGTCTCATCATATCCGCATCCCTGTCTTATTGCTATCTCTGATATGACGCCCACGTCAATATCCATCCATTGTTGCTACGCCATGATAGTGTGAATCTTGGCATTGGATTTGGGTCAGATAATTGTACCTGAAAGTAAGAGTGCCAGCTGTGTTGAATTTGTAGAAACTGCGCCAGATGTGGCAGGTTCGTAGGAGAATCCAAGAGGAGCTTGGATATGTGCGCAGCTTTTGCGTCTCGGTATTAGAAAATGCACTATAGACGCTAAGAAAAAGTCAAGGAAATCGCCGGTTCTCTTTTCCCCATGTCTTCTCTTGTGTCTTACAGAAAAAGTACTTTTGTACCTTTGCCAAGCAGTCTTGGCAAGCTTGTCTCGTGTGCCTCTTTTCGCCTTTTTGGCACTAGCAAAAAACGCAAACCTTATTTCTTAGAACTTTGTGCGCCGTCTTCTTACCATCCTTGTAGCATGCCAACAAAAATGCGACGTGACATTCGCACCAAAGCAAAGCCCAATTTGGACTAGGCCTGTGGATGCAGTACGCTGCGTTTGGAATTCGAAATTGTGTATATAAGTAAGTCGGTCTTCGTCTGCATGTTTCGCCAAGCGGTAAGCAGAGAGAGCAATGATGGAAGAAGATGAATTAGAGAAAAGAACAATGGCCTCTAATCTCGTTGCTTGAAGCTTTACAGCACGGAGCAAAACGCCCAAACCACAAAAGATTCTGTGGGTTGGTGGATGTCTTGGCACAGCGGTAACTCTGTCTTGGCACGCAAGAGAGAAACACCTTCCTCGTTGTCGAGGTCTAAAAGGGACTAAATCGGAATCATGCCATGTCGCTTTATGGAGAGTATTAAATGATGCCAGACTACATTTATTCTAGAAGTAAAAGCTTGAAGTTGAGATGGAAGCGCGGAAGGGTTAATATGCTTGGCGCTGTTGGTAGCACCTGCAGGAGTAGACAATGCTAGGCATAAATTTCAATCATGATCAACTGCTTAAATTACTGCTGTTATCTCTAGGCAGGTGGGATGAATAAAGTTCAATCTATGCAGTGACGTTCACCCCGTATTTATGTGCTGAATATCAAAAAGTTAGCGGCCTAAAATAGACTGAAGCTTTTATGGTGTACTGCGTAAAATTTCTACGCATATGGTAGGGTTAATGCCACAGGGTTACCACGTGACAGCGCGTAAATTGGCCTAGGCCGGCCGCGTTACAGCGTGTGCTACACAGTACGGAAGCGCCCGCAAGCCGTCATCATACGCTACCACAAATCACGGCGGCACCTACACGGCATTTCCAACTAATCACCTACGGCATTTCCAATGAGCAAATGGTGTCCAGCACCCTGAATTAATGGCGACCAATAAGCCCTCAGCCGATGCCGGCCCCGCGGGGCTCTCACCGGCAAC
Source organism: Thielaviopsis musarum (assembly GCA_001513885.1). Lineage (NCBI taxonomy): Eukaryota > Fungi > Ascomycota > Sordariomycetes > Microascales > Ceratocystidaceae > Thielaviopsis > Thielaviopsis musarum. Next base: position 167,901 of record LKBB01000003.1, read on the forward strand.
CCTAGCCGAGCAGCTTGTCAACGGCATCACTGGCGGCCCGGGCCGGTCGACCAGCAGCCTGCGCCACGATGATACGACGATGCGAACCGGCGACGACGACGACGATGACGAGAACGACGATGACGAGCTGCGCCGGCTTGTCGACGGCGCGCTGAAAATCAAAGGCGACCCGGCAGCCACCAGCGCGGCTCGCCTGCAGCACAACCACCTACTGCTATATGCGTTTATCCGGCTACGACTGCGGGCGTCGGCCCTAGACGCTGCGGATGGCGATGCGCAGACACAGATCCTGCTTGGACTCGGCGAGACGATCAAGTTTATCGAAAAGACGCTGCGCGAGACAAAGATGCTGCTGGACCATCGCGACGCGGCCGGCGAGTTTCTGCGTCGTGGAGCTGAGCCGTTTTGGGTGTGGCTAATGCCCAAGATGATGGCGTTTTTGGGCCACGACAAGTGCTTGGACCGGAACGACGAACTGGAGGACTCTTTGGCGTACATGGTGTACACGGCGATGCAAATAAAAAGCACCAATGCGGATGTGTACCGGATATTAGAGTATCTCAAGGACTCTGTCAATGGTTGGTGCTCTGTTACTACTACAGATTAATCCACCGGAATAGCGCGGCGTAGCTGACTCTTTTTTCCGTAGAAATCTCGGCTGTTTTGTTAAGCCCCGACACCGCCGCGACCGGATACCGAATAGACCTTCCGCCGGCGGCCACGCTGGACCGAATATGCGGCGAACAAGACCCCGTAAAGCGCGGCCGGCTGCAGTACCAAATCGCGACGCCGAGCCGGCTGATTCGCCAGGCCACCAGCTTCCTCAAGATCCTGACCAACCACATGCTGCTGGAGGCGCAGCCCGAAGTCATGCTGGACTACGGGCTGTGGATTCTGGACGCGCTGCAGTGTCTGGGCACGGCGGCGCTGGCATTTCACACGGCGAGCGGCTCCGAGGTCATGCCGATTGTGCAGATTGCCCTGAGCATCCTGGCGTCGGACCGCTTTGAGAGCGACTTGGTGCGCATCGTTGTGAAGGAGAAGGCGCCGGTTGTGCTGGCTCTGCTGTGCTCGGAAGTGGCCACTATGCCCGAGCTGTTTGACGATGGCGACAAGGGCGCGGCGCGGCTGCACGTGTTTTGTAGGGCGCTGATCAGTCTGAGCAAACACTGCATTCTGCGTGCCGAGGTTGCGCGCATTGTCGGCTCCAACATTGTGCCCAAGATGGAGCCCATCACAGCGGTTCCCGGGATATCTCCCGATGTGAGCCGCGTGGCTTCTCTGCTTCGCGAGGCAGCTGACCACGCGTCGACAACATTCAAATTTAGCCGCACGTCGCGGCCAGACACGTTTATCGACGGCGATCTCGGCCGACAGGTCGAGCAGCTCTCTCTCAACTGGGCGGCGGCGGCGGATGATGATGACGAGACGGATCCGCCCAATGCAAAGCGGCGCAAGAAGCAGCCCGACGACGCAAAGCTGGCGGCGCTGCAGGACCTGGTCTACAAGAAACTCGATATTGACCTGGAAGAAGAGTCGATCGACAAGGTGATTGCCAGCCGTTTCCCCATGATGGACGTTGGTGCCAAGTGTCTCACGCTCGAGCTGTTGTCGCACTTTGTCTGCGCGGCCGACGAGACGCTCGAGCTGGAGACGGACGCAGCCACCAGCGCGATAACCACGATATCGTGCGCGTACTGTCTGACGCCCAAAGTGGCGCCGCTAGACGACACGCCGGCCAGCTTGGCACTGAAGCGCACTGTTCTGCAGGCCATGACGACGCTGATTGGCTCGGCGCAGTTCGACAGTGCGCCGCGGCCACGCGTGGTGGCGATGCTGGCGCTGCAGAAGATGGCGGTGCATGTGCATAGAGAGGAGCTGTATGACTTGGAAAAATCAGCGCTGGGCTTGTGGTGCTTGAAGTCGCTGCGGAGTTCGGTGCGGGAGCTGAGAATAGCGGCCAGGTATGTGTATAATGGATTATATTATAGGGGGAGTGAAGGCTAACGTTGGACAAGCTACACAGTTCCGCTGTTTCTGAGAGACACGGCCTTTTCAGGCGTCCCGACACCGATTATACTAAGAAACAGAGCACACGCCATCAAGGTGCTCAAGGCGATTTCCGACCAGGATGCAGTGCACTTGCACGAGACGTGCATCATGGCATGGGGGCAGTTGGGGCGGTACGTATGCTTCTGGTATTCTAGCGTGCTCTTTATAGTCTAGCTAACACACTGTCCAGAGTCCTCCCCGATTTCGAACTCGACCCCGTCCTCGTACAACTTGTCGAATTTCTCGGAAGCGCCAACTCCTCGGTCTCGGCCTTTGCCTCCATTGAACTTCGCGCGCTCGCTAAGAGCAAGGAGCGCACGCCTCTGCGCATGTTTGAGCCGTTCTGGAAGTACCTCTCGGTGGTCACCGTCGGCAAGCTGACGACCAAGCCACAGACCAGCACTCGAGTCGCCGAGCTGCTCAACATGACGCTGGCCGACCTGCTCGTGCTTGTGCAGCGCCATGCGCTTCCGTTCTTGGTCGTCCGCGGGGAGGCTCAAACCATCCAGCGCATCGCAGCGGCGGCCGGCAAAACAGTGCCGCAGCTGATCATGTACAAAACCAACCAGCCGGCCGTCATGGCGTCGCTCATGGTCAGCAGCAGTAGCAGCAGCGGCAGCAACAGTGTGGACAACATGGAAGACGACGTCATGGGCCGCCTGTGCCGTATCCACGACGGCTTCCGCAACTCGGATCTGATGGCGTTGATTCGCAGCGAGCTCGTGCCGACGCTGGACGAAATCTTCAAGCACGCAGCATCACGTGACGAGACCACGCACGCCGCCGCCATGTATGCGCTGCGCTGGATCTGCACCGGGCTGGTGCCAAGCCGCGACGCGCGCCGTCGTAGCAATGGTAGCAAAGCAGCGCCCGACGTGGTGGCGCAGGCACTGGAGCAGCATATTCTTGGACTGGTCAGCTCGCTGGTTGAAGTCATCAACACGGCCGTGCCGGGCCAGCCAGTCACGATTGAGCAGTACCAGTGTGTCGAGGCCATGCTGGAGATGATCAAGGCGTGCAAGAGCCATGTGAGGTCAGTGCGCGCGCAGATTTCAGCATCGCTGCTGTCGGTCATGGCGTTGGACGAGCTGCGGCGGCCAGCACTGGCGGCCTGGGCAGCCATGGTGCTGAATCTGGACGAGGCCGATGCAGCGCTGCTGCTGGAGCCGACTTACTATGTGGTGATTCAGTACTGGCCCATGTTTGACGGCGGCGAATGCTGCGACATGGCCGAGAAGATGATGCTGGACCTGTACGCCAAGTACCCAGCCATGTTTGAGGCCAGCGTGTTCAAGATCCCGGCACTGCGGCTGACGCCGGCGCTGGCCAAAATGGCCGACGTGCTGGCCGAGAAGCTGGCTGCCGCGCGCTGCACCACGAGCATCAAGCGCCAGTTTTACGTGTTTGTCGAGCGCATCACGCACGAGAACTCGGGCGTAGTGTGGCTGGCGCTGGGCGACCTGGTAGTCTTTCTCAAGACGAACCAGGCCTGGCTGCAAGTGTCGGCGCTGTCGGAGCGGCCCGACGACGTGGTACCGCAGCTGCTGCGCGCCCTGCTAGACTGCGCAGCGCGCTTCAATGGGCTGGACTATGACATTTGCCGCATGTGCACCGAGTGTCTGGGGCTTGTTGGCTGTCTGGACAGCAACGTGGTCGAGGCCAACCGCGAGAGCCGGTCGATTGTGGTTATCAACAACTTTGCTCGCGACGCCGAAAAGGCCGAGTTTGGCTTCTTCCTGCTGACTGAGGTGCTGCTCAAGAGCTTCACATCGTGCACAGATACGCGCGTGCAGGGCTTTCTGGCTTATGCCATGCAGGAGCTGCTGGAGCGCTGTGACCTCAAGGCGCTGCTGACGGGGCCCGGCACGCGCGCCGGCAACGACTTTACCAAGGAATGGGCGGGCCTGCCGCCGGGCGACCGCGAAATCCTGAGTACCTTTATGTCGTCGCGCTACGTCATCAAGAGCAGCGTCGATGTGCCGGCCAACATGCCGCCGGCGTTCAAGCCAGGCCGCGACTATGCGCTGTGGCTCAAGGACATGGCGTCGTATCTGATTCGCAACCCGCAAAACGCCAATGCCGCTCTCATCTTTGAGCCGCTGACGAGGCTGGTGCGCATCAAGGATACGGGCGTGGCCGAACAGCTGCTGCCGTACATATTTTGCCACGTGGTGCTCGGGTGCAGCCAGGATGTGTGCGACGCGCTGAATGCCGAGCTGCTGGCTATTCTCGACTTTTACCCGGAAGACGCGCTGAGCGCCCACGAGAAGCGCCAGTGCGATCGGTACTACGAAAGCGTGTTCCGCATCCTCGACTACATGATGCGCTGGCTGCACACCAAAAAGGCGGGAAAGCGGCGCGACACGGCCGGCGCCAAGCCTGATGCTGTCGACCGCATGAAGCGCTTCCTCGCCAACATCCCGCCCGAGCTACTGGCCCAGCGAGCCATGGCGTGCAACCAGTACAACCGCGCGCTGTTCCATCTGGAGCTGCACATCCAGGAGATGCTGATTGAGCGCGACCGGGCCGCGGTGCGCAGTAAGGCCGACGGCAAGGCTGCTGCTTCTGCTGCTTCTGCTTCTGCTGCCTTTGACACGGCCGGCTACGAAAAGCTGATGCGCCAGCTGCAGGACAGCTATGCACAGATTGACGAGCCCGACGGTTTCGAGGGCATCTCGGCCCATCTGCAGCTGCTTGACATGGACAAGCAGATGCTCAGCAATAAAAAGGCGCAGAACTGGACGACGGCGCAAGCGTGGTGCGAGTATCATCTCTCGGCGCATCCGGACGACGGCGACATGCAGGTGGAGCTGCTGACGTGTCTAAAGAACTCGGGGCAGTACGGTGAGTTGTGTTTCCGAGCAAAATACAGAGTGAAAGCTAACAAAAACAGACGTCCTCCTTAGCTACGCGCAAAGCATGAAGCCGCAGCCGGCGCTCGAAAACAAAATCAGCTCGTTTGCCGTCGAAGCCGCCTGGGCCACGGGCCGCTGGGCCGACCTGAACCGCTACGTGCGATCATACAACGGCGACATCCTCGACGACTTCAACCTGTCGATTGGCGAAGTGTTTCGGTGCATGTACGACAAGGAGTATGACGCGGTGCCCGGCACGATTACGCTGATGCGCGCCAAGATTTCGGCGGCGCTGACGGCCTCGGCTACGTCATCGCTGCAGGCGTGCCGTGATTTGCTGCTGCAGTGCCATGTGCTCTCGGACTTGGAGATGATTCTGGCTAATAAGGAGAGGCCAGGCGACGGCGAGCTGCAGAATAACGACGGCGTCATGGCTAGTCTGAGTCGGCGGCTGGGAGTGTTGGGGTCGTTTGCCGGCGATAAGAATTACATTTTGGGGATCCAGCGGGCGGCGATGCAGCTGATGGGGTGGGTATTTTCTCCTCTCTTCGTCCTTTACTTTCCTTTCCTTTCCATTTCTCCTCTCTTCGTCCTTTACTTTCCTTTCCTTTCCATTTCTCCTCTCTTCTTCCTTTCCTTTCCCTTTACTTCTCTCCTCTCCTCCTCTTTCTGCTAACCACATCTCTAGAAACTTCTACACCGATCTCAACATCTCCGCCATGTGGCTCCAGGCCGCCAAAATGGCCCGCAAGGCCGGTCTCATGCAGCAGGCCTTCAACTCAGTGCTGCACGCTTCCAATCTCGGCGACAACTCGGCCATCCTCGACAACGCCAAGCTAATGTACAAAGAAGGCCACTCGCGCAAGGCCATCCAGATGCTCGAGTCGGCTATTGCCGCCAAGAAGCTCGGCCCGGCTCCCGACGATGCCGGCACCACATCGGCCTCTCTGCGCACCACAGTTTCCGTCGCCGAGCCCTCGTCGACGCGCCGTAGCCACGATGACTACGCACAGAAACTGCTGCTCGCGCGCGCGCAGCTCATGGTGGCCAACTGGATGGACGACGCGCGCCAGACCAACGTCATGTCGTTGCGCGAGCGCTTTATGGAGGCGTCGCGCACGTGTCCATCTTGGGAAAAGGGCCACTACTGTCTGGCGCGTTACTTCAAGAAGCTGCTGGAACACGACCACGGCCTGAATCCCAAGGACCAGGCCGATATTACGCTGAGCGGCGCCGTCACGCGCTTCATCATTGAGAGCAACCTGCGCTCGCTGAACTTTGGCACAAAGTACCTGTACCAGACGCTTCCGCGCGTGATTACGCTGTGGCTCGAGTTTGCTGCCACGTACAACCAGTCGCCACTGCCTGACCAGAAGCTGTCGCCCAAGCTGGCCGAGCGGCGCATCCAGGAAATGAACGCCATCCACGGCATCATCACCAAGTTTATCGACCGGCTGCAGCCGTATCTGTTTTACACGGCGCTACCGCAGATGGTGGCGCGTATCACCCACACGAACCAGCGGGCGGCCGAGCTCCTCGTCAGGATCATTGCCAAGGTACTTGTGGCCTATCCGCGCCAGGCGCTGTGGCGCATTCTGCCGCTGCTGCTGCTGCTGCCGGCCAGCGCCGACGCGCGCGTGGATCGAGATGCAGACACCAAGAGCCGCACGCAGCTACGGCTCGGCCGCGGCCGTGACATTCTCAAGCTGGTCGACGAGCACGACCGCAAGACCAAGAGCCACCAGACTATGGCCATTATCCGCAACGGCGAGGCGCTCGCCAAGCAGCTCGTCGACGTCAGCCTCGCCGGCGACTTCCCCGCCAACCGCACCACCACCACGACGCTCGCCCAGCTGCACTTCCGGTCGGCGTGCTTGCCCAGCGCGCTCGTCGTGCCGGCCGAAACGTGCCTGATGGCCAAGCTGCCGGCGCCGCACGAGAACAAGCGCAAGCACCAGCCGTTTTCGGGCGACGTGGTGACCATCCACGCGTTTGAGCAGGACGTGCTTGTGCTGGGCTCCATGGCACGGCCGCGGCGCGTCACGGCTGTTGGGTCAAATGGCCGCCGGTACAAGCTGCTAGTCAAGCCGCACGACGACCTGCGCGCCGACCAGCGGCTTATTGAGTTCAACGCCATCATCAACACGGCGCTCAAGCGCGACCCGGAGTCGACGCGGCGCCAGCTGTATGTACGCACGTATGCAGTGACGCCGCTGGCCGAGAACGGCGGCATCATTGAGTGGGTGGACGGGTTGAAAGCGCTGCGCGAAATCATCCTAACGCTCCAGTCGCAGCGCGGCGCGCCGCCCGTCAACTACGCGCACCTGGAGAGCCTGTGCAAGATGGCAGTGCAGAAGCCTGAAATCTTTGCGCGCGACGTGCTCAGCAAGTTTCCGCCGGTGCTGCACCTGTGGTTCATGGACATGTTTCCCGATCCGACGGCGTGGTTCCGCGCGCGGCTGCGCTACACGCGGAGCTGTGCGGTGATGAGCATGGTGGGCACCATTCTGGGGCTGGGCGACCGGCACGGCGAGAACATTCTGCTGGAAGAGGGCAGCGGTGGTGTGTTCCATGTGGATTTCAACTGTCTCTTTGAAAAGGGGCGCACGTTTACGACGCCCGAGCGCGTGCCGTTCCGGCTGACGCACAACATGGTAGCGGCCATGGGCATCTACGGCGTCGAGGGCCCGTTCCGTGTGTCGAGCGAGCTGACGCTCAAGGTGCTGCGACAGCAAAAGGACACGCTGCTAACAGTGATTGAGGCGTTTATCTACGACCCGACCATTGACCTGGTCAAGGACAAGGCCAAGCGGCAAAAGATCAATGGCACCGACATCTTGACACCACATGCGGCGCATCGCGGCGTGGTGCGCCGGCTGGACGGATATCTCCCCAACGAGATTATCCCGATGGGGGTCGAGGGTCATGCCGACGAGTTGATCAAGTCTGCGGTAGATGCGCGCAATCTGGCGGCCATGTACATAGGGTGGTGTTCGTTTTTATGATTTTTTTTTTCTGGGCCATGGCACTATATGAATTAGGTTGCGAGTTATATAGCATTATATAGCATTATATGGCAAGAATTATATGAAGATGCAAGTTTCCTAATCGAGCGGTTTTGCGCTTTGCTGGAATATCATAAATTTAATCAAAAATTCAAGGAGAAAATTGGAGTTGCTTGTCAAGCAGTTTTGTTTTTTGTCATGTTTCGGGGGGGTTTTTTCATTTTTTTCATTTTTTTCATTTTTTTTTTTGGCTTACGTTTGTTTGTTTTCTTTTTTTTTTTTTTATTTCGACGAGGTTTGCTTTTATTTTTTATGTTTTTATTTATTTATTTGTTTTGTTGATGTTTTATTTTTTTTTCTCATAATTTCTGGCATTTTCCCTGATTTTCTTTTTCTTTTTCTTTTTCCCGATTTCTCATTCTTTTCCCTGATTTTTCTTTTCCTGATTTCTTTTTTTTCCTGCCTTTTCTCCCTCTTTTTCCTGCCTTTTCTCTTGCTTTCCTAAACCAAAAACGCGTAACTGGCTCAATTCTTTTTTCTTTTACCCCATTTTAATTTCTATTTTTTCCAGTCTTTTTCCCATTTTCAATTCTTTTTTTTTTTTCCCTCTTTTCCTCTGATTTTTTCCTCTTTTCCTCGGATTTCTTCTCGCTTTCGATTCTTTTTTTTTCTCGGATTTCTTCTCTTTTCCCTGATTTTTAATTTCTTTTCATCTTCACTTCATCGCTCTTTTCCTTACTTTTTCCTTTTCTCTTTCTCTATCATATCCTTAAACTAAATTCATTGTCTCCTCCTATTTGGCCTGTGCAATTCCAATTTATTCGGTATTTCAAAAAAAAAAAAAAAGAAAAGAAAAGAAAAAAGAAAAAGGAAACTCACGCTAGACTTTAGTATGCCTCAGTACCGCGTCGGTAAGTTTTGTTTTCTTTAACCGCACTGAATCCCCCCTCTAAATCTCACCCGCTAATTCATCTCATCAGAAATCTCGCCCAATAATCGGGCTGGCTGCACCGACGGCGTCTGCAAAAAAGAAGCCATCAAGATCAAAAAAGGCGAAATCCGCTTCGGCACGTGGGTGGAAATCGAAGATCGCGGATCCTGGAAATGGAAGCACTGGTAAGCTGATTTTCTTCCCAATTAATTCATTTATTCATCCATCCATTCATCCATCCATCCATCCATATATCCGTCCCATCAGCCTGCTAACCTCACTCAAGGGGCTGTGTTTCGGGCGCCCAGATGCAGCACGTGCAGGAAAACTGCACCAACGACGATAAGCTGGACCTTGACATGTTTGACGGCTACGATGAGCTCTCGTGAGTGTCTTTAGTCGGTAGTATCTTGACGGCTCTAACAAAAACAGCGACCCCGACACGCAGGAAAAGGTGAAGCGCTGCGTCAGCAACGGTCATATTGACCCTGAAGATTTCAATGGCGTAAGTTTTGGAGCTTTGTTTCTTTGTGTTTTGAGAGCTTTGTTTCTTTGTGTTTTGAGAGTTTTGTTGCTGCTCTTGTGTTTTGAGAGCTTTGTTTCTGCTCTTTTGTTTTGCAAGCCTCTGCCTGTACCACCTCAATCGCTAACCCTATGCAGGATCCCGAATTCAACAAGCCTGGCATGAAGGGTATCCGCGGCCGCGCCACAAAGAAGAAGATTGCCGAGGAAGAGGCGGCCAAGGAAGATGCCGCCAAGGAAGAGGCGACCAACGATGAGGCGGCCAATGAAGAGACTGCCAAGGAAGAAGACGCGTCAAAGCCTTTGGATGAGGCTCAAGCTCCCAAGAAGCGTGGCCGTCCTCCCAAGAACAAGGCTGTCAAGAAGGAGAATGAGGACGAGTCTGCCAACAAGGAAGACGATGAAACTTCCAAGTCGCCTGCGGAAGCCCCCAAGAAGCGTGGTCGCCCGCCAAAGGTCAAGGCTGAGGGAGAGGAGGAGAAGCAGAAGTCTGTTGAAAAGCCCGCCGCCAAGAGGGGCCGTCCCCCCAAGAACAAGAGCAGCGAAGAGCCTGTGACTGCGCCCGCCCCTGCATCTGCACCCGCCAAGCGTGGCCGTCCCAAGAAGGCCGCCGCCAGCCCAGAAGCCAAGGAGGAGTCGCCCGAGGACCAGCCAGCCGAAGAGCCCAAGAAGCGCGGCCGCCCCAAGAAGGTCACCCAGGCCGAGGCCATTGTCGTAGCCGCCATCACACAAGGCTCGGATGTGCCCAAGAAGCGCGGCCGGCCACGCAAAGTTTCCGAGTCTCAGGAGGCCGCAGACGTAAATGATGAGTCGGAGGAGCCGGTGGCCGAACCAGCCAAGCCGGCGCCTAAGCGCGGACGGCCCCGCAAGTCGGACGCGGTCAAGGAGGAGTCGGAGGAGGAAAAGGACAGTGGCGAGGCAAGCAGCGAGAAGCCCAAGGGCCGTGGCAAGAGAAAGTCAGTGGATGAGACGTCGGCGCCGCCCAAGAAGCGCGGTCGGCCGTCGACTAAATAGAGCGAGGAAAGGTTGGTGAAATGGACGGTGTATTTGGACGAGCAACAATGAGATGAAATACTCCGACCGAGGGCGGATGCCCGGAACAAGGGCTTAGCTTGGCTTGGCGATATGGCGTTTTGGTTTCACAAGACTGGCTGCGAGCGGCTGAGTGACTAAATTCTCAGTGCAAGCAACTTGGTCATCGAGAATGCCGTGCCAAGAGTGCCAAGAAACACGACATGAGGAAACACATCATCAATAGTAGCCAGATCATGTGCAAAGATAATGCAATTAACTAAATATTACTGCTAACTAGATATCAAGGAGTGTGTATGTAAACCAAGGTGCTGTGGTGCCACTAAAAAGCTCCTACAGACTAGAGAAGAATCAAGGAAAGTCATAGCCAGAGGCGTAAATCATGAGAAATAAACAACAAAATCAGAAAGAAATCACAAGTCAGAACGAAACGAAATCAGCTGCAGTGAGTCCGTTCGGTGAAAAGGTTCTAACCCTTTAGAACCACGGGCGGCACTTGTTAGCAGCGCAGTAGCCTGCGCAGCAAGCGCCCATGGACTGGCCATTGACGTAGCAGTCGCTGTAGATGGGCACACACGTGCCCCAGCACTTGACGGCCGTAATCGGCTGCGGTGGGCCGACAACCACCTGCGCGTTGCCGGTGGCGTCAAAGTTGCCGACGTAGGCGACGGACGAGGGAGTCTGAAAGGTGCACTGATTCAGGGCATCGAATGTGGGGGTGTCGATGATGTTGACGTTGAGGTCATCGTCTGCGTTTTTGTTAGTTATGATGAAGGGAGAGAGGAGAGATGATGAAGGGAGAGAGGAAAGATGATGAAGGGAGAGAGAAAGAAAGAAACTTACGGCCCGTTGAGTGGAACTCGCCGTCGGCAGGGAAGCTCAGGTTGTACGACGCGGCGGCAGCATGGAAGACCAGGTTAACCGTGTGCACGTCATCGCGAGCCTCGAGCGCGGACGAGGGAGCAGCGGAGACGGCCGTGGCGGCAGCGAAGAGAGCAGCAATGGAGAACTTCATTGTGAATAAGATGAAATGATGAGCAGTGAGTGAGTGAGAGATGAGTAAGTGAGAGATGAGTGAGTGATGAGTGAGTGATGAGTGAGTGAGTGGTGATCAAAAGATTCAAGGTTGGAACAGCGCAGATGCCCCCCCTACTTATACTATTTCTCTGTAACCCCCCCCCCCCCCCCCAAACCCAGCTTCAACCCCAATTCAAGTGGCAATAGCCTCACCTCGCTTAGGGAACTTCTGTTGTTGCTCAACCACAATGTCTCTAACTAGTGTCGTCTGCAACTCCGCCACTCTCGTCTTATTCTCCCCCTTCCTCCACTTCCCTACTACCCCGACCCTCCTTCGACAGGTCCAGCAGTTCCGGCTACCGAGTTTCCTTGGTCTCCAGATGGTTACTGGGATTGGTTCAGCTGATGATGCTTGGTTAATGTTGTTGTTGTTGTTGTTGTTGCTGTTTTCTATGCTCACCCCTCCAACCAAGCAACGGATGCTTACCGTGTATTCTGCAGCTACCGGCACATTCTTCACTAGTTCACAACATGCAGTCCGGTTACAAGAAGAAAAAAAAAAGCTTTGTTTTTCTGGTCTTGGGTGGTTTTATGATCAGCCCCATCCATGTTTCTTCCCGCAGCTTGCCGGATCTTGGCCTTTTCACGTCCTCGTCTTGGCTTCTTTTCACGTCCTCGTCCTAATGGCAATAAGCGAAGCTGGAATACGAACTAAGCCCTCTTTCTTTCTAAACCCCTTTGGGCAACACATTCGAGCAAAGGGATTTAAGCCTACCCAACTTCTCCATCTTTCTCTCTTCCCGCTGTACATCCATCAGGGTCCTGGATTAAATATAGCATCATATGATGTCATGCTGCTGGATGACGGCAGGGCAAGCTCCGCCTCCCTCCACTAAAGCATGACTAAAAACAACATTGCTAAGAAAATCAGGAAAGAAAATAACGGACCAATCCCAGACAAGCTTAGTAGTTAGTCTTCAGCTAGATCACAAATCACACGTATCAACCTACTATGTTTTATGTTTTAGACTTCATGCCGTTTGCTACCTTCCCACTTGATGGTTGCACACGAGGAAACCAGCAACCAAGTAAGCAGTAAATGCAGGGATGAAATCTTGTACTTGCTCACGCCTTACATCATCGGCGGATCTTTTGTCGTTGGTCTAACCTTGACTTGACGCTATTGCGTCACTTGATTTTCCTCGCCTTTCCATGGAGACTGTACTCCGTACTGTAACACTCAAAGTATAGTATCTCTCCGACTTACTTGTAAATCGCCGCTCACAGAAAAACACTTGCTCCCTGCAACTTGTATTGTGTTCTGGGTCTGGACACAAAGCCGTGACTTATGTAAGCTTACTTTGACCTTGGAGCACGTCAACCGTGGACCCTCGTCGTCGTTTTGCCCAATAAATTTGTCTCTTGTATTTCCTTGGTCCAACTCAGCCCGTCAAGACCTCGTATTTTTACGGAGCAGACCAAGTCAGCTGGAGATTTATTGTTCTGCGTTTTTTTTTTTAATCGTCTGGTGTTGCCACTGCTAGCCTCCGCCTTTTATCACTAACATTGACAATTTCTCCAAAAAAAAAAAAACCGACTTGAATGGTGGCTATAAACAGATGTTGCCATCACACTTGTTGCTTACAGCATACGATAAACGCTTGAGTAGCCGAGACAGAAACACGGGACGATGGAGAAAAGAACGTAAATCCCGAGAAAACATTGTTATTGTTTAATCTGGACACGATCTTTCGCTTCTTCTCTGGTTTTGATTCCTTAGTTCTGTTATCTCATTCACTTTTCCACTGTGTATACTTGGAAGTAGTACACATTAGTAAATAAAAAAAAAACGCCTCAAACATTCAGCTCCCATCGTCAAGACTTAGTCATACACTAAGAAAACCCCAACATGTCAAAGATCGGAGTTGAAAACAATTCCACCGACTTGACTGCACAAATAACGTCGGTTTTGTCTTCTTCCGCAACACTATAAACTGCCCTCTTACAACAAAAGAGAAATGACAAAAACATGAATCAAGAAGCAAGAAAGGATATCTTTATCCAGTTCGTATTCGGGGCGTATTTGCAAATTCAAGGTTTTCTCACTAGGGTCCATTACCCTTACACACTTTACTCTGTAGTAGAGCAGCACTTTCATTTGAGACAAAGCTGACTTCTATCGTTGCCACAATTAATCCACCGAAATACGGAGTACATTACATCTTGCTTCTGTCTTTCGTCATAAAATATAGTCATAATATTCATCAAGGTAGTACAGTGTAAATATGTAAACAACAGCCCAAGTACACTCTCGCTAATCCGCTCAAGTCTCTCCTTCACACATACACCCGGCAAGTCTCCTTCACACATACACCCGGCAAGTCTCCTTCACACATACACCCGGCAAGTCTCCTTCACACATACACCCGGCGGCGTCTGCGGTGCACCGACACACTGCGTTCACGGCCGTACACTTCATCACCGCCATCCCGTCCCCGATGCCGCGATCTGAATCTAATTTTACCCTCCACCTTGCGAATGCGTCTCTTCTCGCGCCGAATCTCCTTTGTCAGCTTCACCATAGCCGCAATGTCCGCCCGGTTGAGGTACTCGGGCACATAGAAAAAGAACTCCGTCTCCTCAAACTTGTATCCGCGCGACCGCAGCGCCGACCGGCTGACCAGATCACGCGTAATCTCCGTCCACGTTTCGGGCTGAGACGACTCCGTGCGCCGCTTGGCAATCTCCACCGTCATCACGCTCTCGCGGCTATCCCGCCCCGCGCGAATCATCTGCTGGTGCTGCGGCGACGGAATACGCGGCATCGGCGCCGCCATCTCGTCACGCTCGGGAATAAAGTGTGTGCGCCGCACCCCGTTGTACCGCTGCCATGTGATGTCGGCAGCACCACCACCTGCACCGTCCATACGCACACGCTGCGTGCCCGGGGGAACGTCGATAATGCTCCAGTCGCGCGTGGCCCCGTTGTAGGCTTCGCCCATGCGACCGCGCGCGTCAATCCGGGATGCCAGATGCCGGCCCTCGGTTTCGACGGAACGCTCAATGTCCAGATCGAGGGCCCCCATGGACTGCGCATGACGGTGGCGGTGGCCCGCACCGACAGATGCGTCGCGGCGGGAGTGCGAATGAGAAACGCGCAGGTAAGTGTCGTCCTCCTTGATGCTACGGTCGTCATGCTCAATATCAATCTCGACTGCGTGGCGGTGGCGAGAACGGGTTCGGGCTGGCGCTTGGACCGGCATGGGAGGAGGCCGAGGCCGGGCATCAATGGTACCTGTACGTGGTTCTAGTAAGCGCCTGATCACCTTGGTGGCTGGAACTGAGTAATACGTACCATGGTCAACATTCGTGTAGTGGGTAATAACCTCTCTCTCAATAGTCGGCTCCTGAATCACCGGCGGCGGAGCGGGCGGAGCGGGTTCAGCAACAGGAGGAGGAGGCCGGGCAGGACGAGACGACGAACGATGCCGGATTTTAACCTCTGTCTCGGACTCTGTGTCGGAATAAGAGTAGTCGTCCGAGCTGTAAGTGTAAATCGACTCATCGTCCCGGAGTTTCCCGGGGACACGCAGACGTTCCTGCTCGTACTGGCGATTTCTCTCTGCAAGAGCCCCAGACATGCGCGGGTGTGCTCTTTGATCAAACTCGTCACGGTGCACGATACGGACGCGGTCCGTCTCGACATCCTGCTCACGGTCATAGTAAGTCGGCGGGTTCTGGCTAATCGCTCGGCGGGGAGCCTGCACTGTGTAGTAGTTCTCTTCGGGGCGATGCACCACCATCTGGCCGTTGTTCACGCGATGAGCATCATTGTGAATCCAGGCAGGAGGAGCCCGGTTGGCAGGACGGTAGTCGTCTGCAACGGAAACACGGCGAACATGCTCGTCGTCCGAGGCGTAATAAGATTCATCGCTATAGCGACTGCGACCGCCGTAACGAGACATGTTTCTTTTTGTGTTGTTCTGGTTGGTTTGTAGAGGAGAAGGAAAACTGGTGATACTAGTAGCGTGAAGTCTCTCAAGAAAATGTGCACAAGAAAAGAAAGAAAGAGGGGAAAAAGAATGTGCAGCTGTGGTAAGCACACAAATATCAGGCTGAAAATGTGATAAGCTATGTGAACCGACCAAGTGAGGAGGGCAGACGATTAGGCTTTAATAATGCATTGTAGTGCTGCTTGAGTACTACTTCAACACACGCACCTGAAGCGAACTTAATTCACTCGAGTTGCTTCAGTCATGGCTGCAGACCTGCAGCTGCTCTGCTTCATTGCCTCACTCGCTTATTGTTAGTTTCATTTTTGCTTCTTCTGCCTTGGCTTGCATGTACTTTTACTTATACCACTGTTAGCTGCAGCCTAGACAAATTAAGTTGCACCAACAAACCCGGCGACTTTTCGAGGCCGCAATAGAAAGAAAGAGACAGCCAATCAGGCGGTGCAATCGGCTGACCTGTGATTGGTCTTTGGCGTCTCCTGCAACTGAAATCCCTCTGGTGGGTGTGATGTTGTGGCTGTCAGAAGACTCAGTCCACCCAGCTAGTGCTAGTGCGTGATATCGTGCATGTCAATGATAATCCATGGCAAGGGCTTCCCTGTGAACCCCAAGGGCAGAGCTGTAGAACGATGTGAATGGTTGCCACGGCACAGCGGCAGCGTTTGCTTTGGCGAGCCAACAATGCAGTTTATTCCATCTATTGCTAAAAAAAAAAACATACCGGGAGTACCTGTGATATCGATTGGGGTCGGTGATATCATTTGCAGCGGGCCAATCCGTTGGATACAGCATCGGTCTAGCCTTTGCTCGGCGACCTAGCCCTGGCTAAACCGATCAATCGAGGCGCGCCGTTGAACAAAGCCGGCCATGACTTCATCGGTTGGTGCCCCGCCTTTTCTTGCCTGGATTGCATCTAAGACGCCCTGTTCATTGTTGCCCGGCGAGCCAGCAGTCAGTATGACGAGAACCACAGCCTGTTGTGCAAGGATGTCGCTTTCAGGGCTGTGTCGTCTGGGTTCTCATTGGCCGCCATCCAGCTGTTAAGCGTCGAGAATATGTACAACGTAGATTCATCGTCAGAGGCGAGGTTATTTCGATTCGTCGTGACGCTTAAAGCATCCGGCTCCATCGCTTGTGAGATCTAAGCGCCCAAAGGAATGATGACCTCTAGAGTCGCCGTCATGTATTGAATATCGTAAAAGACGCAATTCAGTATAACCTGGAGTGATCCTGCTCTTCTCAGAAATATATTAGCAACCCACTTCTGCATTGACAAAACTAAATAGGCAGCACTGCAGGGTGATGCCAAAATGCATACACTCAAGGCTTGAAGCCTGCCTGATTTGGGGAACTGAGGGGCTCAACAAACTTACAGGGATGTTTCTCAGGCATTTTCCAAGGCGGAAAACAATACAGCACTGCCTCATGGCCAAACCTGAAATTTCGAGTACAAAGAGGCCGAACGCCTCATTGAGAGATTGAATTTTGAATTTTACTTTTTCTCAGCTGGAAATTCTCTTCTTTAGCCTTGTCGTTCTTTCTGAATTTACATCGATTATGCTCTTTCCTAGCTTTCCGCTGCTTTCCATTTGCTTACCACAACCGCGTGATTTCTACAGCCTCTCATCTGATATGGAAGGCACAATGGCAAGCTCACAATATGCACATTAACAGGTAGGAAACCGTCATGCGAATCACAAGAGAATATATGCTTGAGTCTGTACCGCCGGTATCTATTACAGGCTTTTTTTTTTATGTCTGTTGACCTGTAGCTTTGCATCATCGCATGTTTGAATCGCTCTTTTAGGAGCACCCGCAGTTCTTTCTTTGTCTCATCCCGCCAAATGCACAAAGCCGTTCAATTACTTCAATTGCCGGTCTTTTTTTTTTTTCAGATCCCTTTTGAAACATTTCGCGTTGTATTAAAGGGCGGCGTTGGGTAAAAAGAGGCTCTGTGTAGTGGTTCCAAGTTAACATAAACATGAGGAAGGTCCAAGACAACATTAAGTGGGGGCCAGCTCCGGCACGCTTATTGCGCACCCGCTTTTCATTGGCTAAGCCAAAGCTCGACCTTGCTAAGGATGGCAACTCCGCAACAGAATCGGTACGGAGGTCCTTCCGTGGGTAGCTCCTTCGCTAAATACTAGCACATGGCTTTATATTGAAGCCGCGCCAGGGCAGCTACCCCTCTACGTATAGATATAATTGAGCTCGGAGCTCCAGCCAGCTATTAAAACACCGCATATCCTCAACCACTAGACTTCGCCTTGGCTTCTTGACTCTCAATTATCCCCAGAATTCTAAATTTTAAACATGGCTCCTCTTAACGTTGGTATTATCGGCTACGGGTAAGGTTGTCCCCATTACAAAATCAAATCACAAGTTTGCCTCAATCAGCTAACCCATTTCTAAACAGCCTTTCGGCCAAGGTCTTCCACATTCCTTTCGTTTCCATGGTTGATGATCTGCATCTGTATGCCATCAACCAGCGCAAGCCTAACGAGTCCAACTCCGCCCTGGCCGACCACCCGTCTGCCAAGCACTACACCTCGTCCGACGAGCTCCTTGCCGACCCAGCCATCGACCTTGTCATCATCACCACGCCCCCCAGCTCGCACTTCAGTCTGGCCAAGGCTGCCATCGAAGCCGGCAAGCACGTTCTGTGCGAGAAGCCCTTTGTGCCCACCAGCGCCGAGGCCGAGACGCTCGTCAAGCTTGCCCAGGCCAAGGGCGTGCTTCTCAACGTCTATCAGAACCGTCGTTGGGATGCCGACTTCCAGACCCTGAAGCAGCTCCTCGACGCGGGCAAGCTGGGTCGCGTGTTTGAATTCCAGACCCACTTTGACCGCTACCGCGCCGACAAGCCCGCCACGTGGAAGAGCGCGCTGACACTTGCCGAGGGCGGCGGCCCCATCTTTGATCTGGGCTCGCACCTGATTGACCAGGTGTACTCGCTGTACGGTATGCCCGACCGCGTGTATGGCAATCACGTGTCGCAGCGTGATGGCACCTTTACCGTTGATGAGGCCGACTCGCTCAATGCTCAGCTCAGCTACGACAAGCTGGGTCTCAGCGTGTTTGTGCGCATCAGCATCATGTCTACCGAGGTGCAGCAGCCGCGCTTCTGGGTGCGCGGAACCAAGGGTAGCTTCCACAAGACGGGTCTAGACACGCAAGAGCCGCAGCTCAAGGGCGGCATGAAGTTTGATAACCCGCAACTGGGCGTGGAGAGTGCCGAGTGGTACGGCCAGCTGACTACGCTACAGGCCGATGGCAGCTTTGCAAAGGAGACCGTTCCGACCATCAAGCCTACCACCTACAAGCCGCTGTTTGCGCAGCTGGCCAAGGCTGTACGCTCTGGCAAGTGGGAGGATCTCCCCGTGCCTGCCACCCAGGCTGTTGATGTGCTGCGCATTTTGGAGGCTGTGGTCAAGAGCTCGCGGGAGGGTATTCAGGTGAACTTGTAAATATGGTCATGGTGATTATGAGGAATGGTATGATAGCAAACGTGTATATATATTTAATTTAATGCCAAAACAACAACTATATCTTCAATTCCAAGATAACATGGGTATACTTCTCGCTAAACACTACAGAGAAAAAGTCTGCGTAGACAAATCAACCCACAGACGAAACGTTTCGTAGCGATGGAAAACAAAGGGAAACGACTAAGAAGAAGAAGAAAAAAAAAGAGAAAGCATAAACGCCGGAGCTCCAAAAAAAAAGAAATTCTAACAAAATGCGCAGCAAAACAACCGTTGCTTTAAATGTTACCGCCGACATGAAAATGTCACTGGCATAACCGCCACAACTATTCGTTGCCAGATCGATTAAATTAGGGTTTGTTGAGGAGAATGTAGCCCATTCGCTTGGCGAAGTGAGCGATTGCAAGAATACCGCCGAGCACGTTGTACACCTCGATGAACTCATAGGGGTACTTGGTGCGAACCGCCGTCTCGATGTAGTCCTTCTTGCCGCCATCGCAGGGCGGGAAGCGGCCGGTGGTCAGGTACTCTTCCATCAGGGCGTCCTTTTCATACCAGCGTTGGCGAAGCCACAGGTCGAATTCATCTTGGGTGGCAAGAGGGATGTCGGAAACGCGGAAGCGGCGCCAGTGGAAGTTAACGGACTTGGGGGGCCGGCCCTGGAAGTATGTGCTGCTAAGAGTAAAGTAATCTTCGCCGTAGCCGCCGCGACTATTTGAATACAAGTGTTAGAGAAGGAATTTTGAACCTTGAGGTCATGGGGAGTACGTACGGGATACCCTCGTAGGCCACTGTGCAGTCATAAAGATACTCAACAGTCTTGTCCAGCTGCTTCAAGCAAAAGTAAGTGCCCGTGCTGCGCGGCAGAAGCACATGCTCAGGGTTCTTGACGCCAATCTTTTCTGCCCACTTATTAGACCGCGGTCTGCTGTTGGGTGAGATATTGGTGCCTTCGGGGAACAAAAGCAGCCACATGGGGTCCATGTATGCCTTGCCATTGGGCGCCGCGTGCTTCTCCTTGAGCTTGTTGAGGCGGTAGGCCATACGATGCTCATCGACAACCATCTTGCGCGACATGAAGATGAAGCGATATAGTTGCATGCCCTGGCCCAAAAGCGGCACGTTCTTGAGCGACTCCTTGAGCAGAATATATATGTGGCCGTGCATCTGCGGCGCATTGGCATATCCGACCCACCACAGGTACAGCCAGTCGGTGTAGATCTGGTGGTTGGCGATCATGACGAGGCGCTCGGGGAAATCAAACTCGACTCGGCCGTCGGGGGTGCGGCGCATCTGATTCGCGACCGACTCGTCGCCGCTGATGCGGATTGTCGTGGGGCCCCACCATTGGGTGACGGTAATGGCCAGGAGGGCAAAGGACTGTTTCGTGAGAGCAATGTACGAGTAGTATAGAGGACGGTTAAACCAGTATAGAGGCGAGCCTAGAAGTTGGGTAATTAGGATCCTGTGTGGATGATGGCGGGGTTAGTCTCAAGAGCCCTTGGCGACAGGGCGCCCAGATTGAATGAAAGGCGCGCTGGTTCTAGACGGAATAGGTAAAAACTCACGCTACGCAACCGAGAAGAAAATAAGTTGCAAGGGCAACTCCGCGGATGGTTTGCATCATAATTCCGTGTTTAATGGCACCGGCCGGATGCAAATCCACCGCAGCGCCTTTCAGCAAAGTGTCCATGGCGACAAGCTTTCGGGCGCTTTTGCTGGTTAAAGGTGGAGGGGGGGGGGTAGCAAAGATTAACGAGATAAAGAAAACTCAATGAATAAGCGACGAGACGGCTGGAGGATGTTTGTATAAACCGAAGAAAAAAAATATAGAGAAAAGAAATCCAGAAGACTCTATCATGTATGACTGAAAAAGTAGCCGAGAGGCCGTTGAAAAGAAAGGGAAGGCGCAAGAAATTTGTAGGGAGCTGGCAAGGAAAGTCACTTCAGATGCAGTGGTTTCCTGTTTTTTGGGGGTTAGGCTAAGCGGGAAAAAAAAAAACAAGAAAAAGAGCGACAGCCAATAACAAAGGCCCCCAAGATTTGCGGTTGCTATTTGCTCAAAGGTGGCAGTTTGGAGCAAGAATTGATCGTGGGTGGGATACTTTGTGGTTTTGATCCGCTGAACGAAGCTTTCCACCGTTGCTTGCCCTTCCTGCCAAGTGACGTCGGGCTAAGGTGAAAATAGAGGGAAATGGCTAGACTAAGCCTGCCGTATTACAGGCTTTTCAACAAGGTAGAGAGCTTGAAAAAAAAATACAAAGAGCTAGCAGGAAATGAGCAGATTATGAAGAAAAGAAAAAAATCACCTTAAGCTGAGCAAAAAAAAAAAGTTTAAAATTTATGAGAAGCGCAAAGGAACAAAAAAAAAGAACGGAATAGGACTTCAGTGAAGCCTGTGGACCGGATGGGGCGGAGTAATGACGATGTGTCTGCATTTCTCGTCCTCGCTTTTGCAGCCATATTTGCCGAGCGTATTTGCCCTGTGCCTGGCCTGACTTCTAGACTGGCCTTCTTCATTCACATGCAAAGAAAACAAAGCACATCAAATCAATACATGATACGGCTGAGGCGGGAGATGCTGCTCCAACGTCCAACCCTTGTGCTCCCAGATTGTGCTGTTGCACAGTTAGATTCTCTCATAAGCCCAAGCATACATACGATGGAGCCACAAACAAATATGAATCCATGATAGAAAAGAAGCCGCTGATTCCCGCCTGGAATACTCTAATGTACTCCGTGCGAGGCCGTGCATTCACCTAGGAAGGCAAAGAAAAGAACTGTCACATTTGACCATCGCAAAAGGATCACTTTACGCCCAAGCGGAAGGCGGCGGAAGGATATTAGACCGCTAGACCGCTAGAGCCGAATCGCTATCAGCCAGGACAATTATCTCCGTGCGCATCAGGTAATTGTGCGGTTAAGACAGTTGTCACTTTCCAACAGTTTATTTTCTCAGTTTGGCGGACACTTGGCCCAGAATTTATGATGTATAGCATGGAAACTTGCTATTGCAGCTAAATGAGCAAAGATGCACCGTGATACGTCACCGCTGACTTGTGTAGGTGTACGGAGTACTCCGTAGGCCAACACCGGCTTTTGTCGTGGCTACCGTGTATACGGCCCTAATGATCTATGTGTAAGTGATATTTTATCACGCATACTCCGTAAATCTATCTACGGGGTATATTAAATAAAGCTACTTGCACGTTTATAATCACCCACAAATTCACACAACTTTTTATGGCGATAAATGATCGTCTTGTTTGTGGTTTTCTTGTATGCTACTACTAGTACTACCAGTACTACTAGCTGTAGGAGGGGGTAGAAAGCAAACAGAAACATATCTGAAATAAGCAGCACTTGGAATGGGCGTCACGAGGACTCCGTTTAAATGACGGTCTAAATAAGGTTCCAAATGAAGGAGTTGATCGTGTGTCTCCTCACAAGTTGGATCGTAGACCAAGGGAAGAAAGACAATAGCTTAGCACTTGTAGTAAGTACTACTACGTAGTAGTAGTAGTAGCTTGCTATTTTGCGAACTAAAATGAGGGCAGAGAAAATCGGACCATGAAGCTTAGCTTAATTGAGCTAGGGGTTATGTTATCGATAAGCAACCCTTGAAATGCTCACACTTGCCTTCCAGTGACGCACACGACGATTTCTCGTAAAAAACTATTCTGGTAAGTACAAATTTTACACATTTCAAAAGTACTTGTGTGTATTTTTTCCTTCCACTACTTCAATATGGACTCTTGATTCTCAGCCTTGTCAGAGTTTTCATCCCCCAAACCAAAAGTTAATCACCGTCTTCGCCATCTAAGCGAGCTCACCTTTTCACCGTAGGCAGAATTTGACTGACAAGAAATCAAGAAGCCGCACCACAATCATGCGATCCACACTTTCGGCCGCTGCAGTCCGAACCCCAGCATGGAACAATATACGGCCGCAACTCAGCCGTGCCTCTCCTTATAACTGTCTCGTTTCCCGCCATGGCAAATTATCTTACGCCAACCATCGGCTCTTTTCACAAAGCAGCTGCCGCTACGAGATGCGCGATGTCGGCCTCCTCCCCAATCGAACTACTGCACGCTATCTGCGCAGTACCTCAGAGTCACATAGCGAGTCATTCATGTCACTATGTTGGCCGAAGCCTCCACGGAACATCCTGCTCGTGCCGAAGTTGCAGGCACCGCACGTTTTAACTTCCATGATTGAGTTTGTCAAGTACATCTGGACCAACTACCCCAACATCAGAATCGTGATGGAGAAGCGCGTTGCCACTCAGATCCACGAGATGTTGCCGTGTCCTGTCTACACAGGGAATGCTTTCAGTCTTCCATCCAAGATTGACGTTGTCGCAACGTTTGGCGGCGATGGCACGATTCTCAGAGCAGCGCGTCTTTTTGGCTTGGAAGAAAATCTGCCGCCGCTGTTATGCTTCAGCATGGGAACTCTGGGCTTTCTCGGCGAGTGGAAGTTTGAAGAGTACAAGCGCGCCTGGCGCGAAGTGTACATGAGCGGCAGCGGCGTGCCGGCACAGGACCTGCAGGGCCCGCATACCCGACATGCCAACATCAATCCGAAAGACTTTCTTCCGTACCAGGAGTTTGAAAACATGGCATGGCCCGATAATCGCGGCAAAAGCATGGGGGCGCATCGCGGGGCAAGGGTGCTGTTGAGACACCGGATAAAAGTGGGAGTGTTTAACCAGGAGGGTAAAAACATTACCGGGTCGCTAGCTCCTGCGGGCTGGACCCCGGAAAATCAGGAGGAGAGCCCTCCGGTATTTCATGCTGTCAACGAACTACTAATTCACCGTGGTGGACACCCGCACTTGGCAATTATGGATATTTATATTAACAACCAGTTCCTGACCGAGGCCGTAGCCGATGGCATGCTTCTCAGTACTCCCACGGGGTCTACCGCCTACAGCCTCAGTGCCGGTGGTGCCATTGTGCATCCGTGGGTTGAGTCGCTACTCCTCACACCAATCTGCCCGCGCAGTCTCTCATTCCGCCCACTCGTTCTGCCCATCAACGCCAAGGTCAGCTTGCGACTAAGCAAGAAAAACCGCGGACGCGATCTGGAAATGAGCATTGACGGCACTCGTCTGGCGGGTGTTTCTGGCGGCATGGAAATTAGGGTGGACGGTGAGAGATTGCAATTTTGCAAGGAGACAAACTCGTGGACGGGCGGTGTCCCTTGCATTGTGCGCGTGCCGTCGGTGAACCGTTCGGATGGACAGATTGTGGAAGATCACGACGGATGGGTTGGCGGGCTGAATGGCCTGCTCAAGTTCAACTACCCTTTTGGTGATGACGAAGGCAGATGAGCATTATACTCATTGATTTTATACGGGAAGATTATTGCATTATCTATTATCATTCGTCCCAAAAAGGCCTATAGGCCATGTCATTAATCTTATCCTCCACCTACACGTCGTTCATTATTTTGTTTTGTTTTGTTTCTTTTTTTTTTCTTCCATGTCTAAACCCAGACAACAGCACTCATGCCATCCTCTTCATAAAAGGTTCCCGGGGTCAAGATGTCAAGAGTGGCCAGCAGATCACCAAGTCTACCAGTCGTCTCGTTGCGCTCGACAATCGCCACATTGGACGAAGTCTGATCACCAATTGCCACCAGGTGACCCTCGGGGTGAATGTCAAACGTACGCGGGGAGTACCCAAACGCGCTCGTCAGCTCCAAAAAGTTCAGCTCGCCGGTGGCCGGATCAATAGTGAAGGTCGCCAGCGAGTCGTTCTTGGCACCAAACGTCTCATCATTGCGGTTCGACACGTACACAAAGTTATCCCGGACTCTCACCTCGGCCGCCTTGGTTCCCGCCTTGGGCGTCGTCCCGTTGGGGTACGTGCTCAGGGTCTGCGCGCTGTTCAGCGTCAGGCACTCGCCATACTGCAACTTCCAGTGCGTCAAGCTGTTGCTCAGCTCGTTGACCATGTACAGGCCGTGCGTGCCCGTAGCATTCTTCACGTGCGGAGCCTTGCACGGCGATGTAGCCGACGGCGCGGTCCAGAAAGCGCCGTGGCGCGGGCCGTCACCGGGACCGGTGGCGACAGAAGGGCACTCGGTCAGGATGCCGGACTTGGCATCGATGCGGAAAATGTGAATCAGGTCGGCGCCCAGGTCAGCCGCCAGCAGGAAGCGGCCCGTGGGGTCGACAATGGTGGAGTGCGGGTGGGTGCTTTCCTGGCGGTCGGCCCTGGGGCCGGGAGCGGACATGGTGTAAGTGAAGGTCTGGAGGGTGCCGCTGGTGGGAGTGAGCGGGAGCTTCTGGGTAAAGATGGTGCCGTTCATGCTGTTTCGGTGTTAGTTTGCGGGTATGTTCTAGAGGGATGGTGGGGGGGGG
>LKBB01000003.1:212118-223722 GCA_001513885.1 Thielaviopsis musarum
GGGGGGGGGGGGGTTAACTCGTGAACCTACAGCTTATCAACAGCCTCAGTTGCCACAGACATCACACTTGCGTCGTTAACATGCGCACTATACTCTTTCACCTGTGAAAACTCTGCATATCATATCGGCAGACCCTCTTTACTTGCATTTCTCCGTTTGCCCTGTCTTACAATTGTCTTGTCTCTCAGGCACCAAAAAGAGTACAGCCAGTCGGTGAAGAGAGCCAGCGAGTTGAGCCAGTCAAGTCAGTATAAACTATAGTCCAATTCAAACCTGCGGTGAGGCCAAGCAGTCCCGGCGGCAGATGCAGTGTACGCCGACCTAGACACTCAAAAGGCTAGAAGGACAGACTGTGGCAGCAGCAGCAGCAGCAGCAGGTGTAGGGTGTACTGCATTTGCATCTTGGGCCAAGTCGAATTAACTGCCAAGAGGGCGTGAAGACACGGCACCAAGCACGGATGCATGCCTCATATGTAGAGGAATGCAGCATCCCGTGCGCCAGAGTGTCTGTCTAGAGAGACTTGTACTTTCACAGAAGCACCCACTTAGTCGGGCTTTTTGCTCATTCTTTTGTCTGCAGAATCGCCAACTAAGAATCGCCCAACAGCCCCAACACAGCCCTCGTGAACTCGGTTTCTGGCGTTCCCTTTTACTTGCTGATTTGCCAGACGCTTTAACCGAGAGCGTGGGCGGTGTTTTTTCGTCCTGGTCGTTACCTCCATGAAAAACAGAGAAGAAAAAAACAGAAATATTCTGCCGCTTAAAAAAAACACCAGCTGACAAAGAAAGGGCATGCCGTGCATTTTGTCGTTTTTACCCCACGAAGAGAAAATAAGCCATGACCCCTTCGGAGAAGGAGGATGACTAAGAAAGGCGCCCAGCGGGGCTTGTCAATGGTGACCTGTAACCGGCTGAATAAAGTGACTTGTTTGCCGAGAAGACAATGGGAACATGGACGGCCATCAGCTTTTCATGCTGGGATTCACGCCGTGCGGCATGTATGTGGGAATTGCATAACTGTGCTCCACCCCTTCCTCCTCCACGCTTCTCACGCCAGTTCTCTGCGTTAATACGAAGGTGTAAGATGCAGAGGCACACAGAATAGGGCGTACGCTCTGCTGGAGGCCGGGATTTGGGGTTGGGTGCGTGCGTGGCTGCAAGCGAAGAGAACCTGGTTCCAGCTGGTTATCGTGACTGGCTGGCTGGCTGGCTTGAGCGGGCTGAGTGCCGCTCTTCTGCAAAGTTGAAAGTGCCGGAAGAAAGCTGGCTTGCGTGTGGCTTGTTTAGTCAGTTTGGGGATGTAAAGAGGGGTGTGTAACTAAGAGAAGAGCGAGAAATCAAAGAAGAGCAACACAGAACAGATCCGACATTGGCCAAGTCAAGAATCACTAATGAGTCACTTCACTTATACAGAAGCGTAGTCTACTTGATCGACCCCCGTCGCCGAGGTTCCACTGGCTAGATAACATTAAGAAAAAACAGGGAGACTTTTCACGGCGCGCTGCTATGAAATATTCCTACTCACTAGGCGAGACACAAAACTAAGGACAAGTCCCAAAGAGGCGATTTCACGCCTACAGAAGTCAACGTGAATAATAAAAGGAAAAAAGACTCTGCCAGACGTTGACGGTGAGAGACAAAGACATGGCGAGACAAAATGAAAAGAAAGGATTCTAGAAATAAGAAGATAGGACAGAAGGGAAAAGAGAAATACAAAAGGGAAAAGAGAAATACAGAAGGGAAAAGAGAAATACAGAAAGGAAAAGAGAAATACAGAAAGGAAAAGAGAAATACAGAAAGGAAAAGAGAAATACAGGAAATAGGGGCCCAGTATGTGCACTAGCACACCAAGTTAATAAGTACCAACGACCAAGTGGCACAACGCACAGCTACGTACATTTCACGTCACACGACATATGAAAATAATTCTAGGCTGGCTTGCAGAATCTACTCGGACGCAGACCCAAAAGAATCATTTTTTGTCGTTTCCAGAGCCGCCTTCGACGCGCAATCTATGCGACCAGTGGATGTGTGGAGAACATATAACACAAAAAGTGACATTCTTTTGTATCAGGAGGGGACTTGGGGAACGGATATATATCCAGGCCTGGGCAAGGTGTTGACAGGTTGTTTTGTCACGGGTGGCCGCGGGATGTGTATAGAGGAATATGCCGACAGCAGCCTTATTCAAGAGGGTTTACTGTACTGTGTGTTTGCGCACGAAGATAAGGGTCAGAGAGTGATAATCTGACAAGTCTCCTCTCTGCACATAATCTTTAGCCGCCGCCGCCGGACTTGCGCACAATGTATTTTTTGAACACTCGCTTTTTCTTTTTTTCTGCGACATGCCACACAGTGCAGCTGCTATCATTTCTCACATATCCTATTGTGCACCGTGATGTGTTACTTTGCTTGGGTTTTCATCCGTGCCCCCACGAGATCTGGCCCAACGAAGGCTACAGAACCCGTCTGGCCTAATTCTCGGGTTGGATAGAAGGCTGCAGTGCAGTGTGGGAGCGCGAGGTTTTTGTGTGCTACGATGGGCTGTCACCGCTCTTGCTGGGACAAGGAGCATACTTAACCCAGCACATCGATATGCAAATGAATACAGGACTTGATATACCAAAGTCAGGCATATCTTGGATGTTTGAGGAACTATAAAACATAATGCGGGATGATTAATAACACTCGGCGACAAAACAGCCAAAGCTAAAGCCCGCTTTTAATACCTGAGGGATAGCTGTTATGTGGCCGATTATTGCTATACACCGGTGTATCAAGGCCGTTATATACACCCGCTCAGTGCATGTACACGGGGAGTGCATCCAACAGCACCACACAGCATCCGCCTTTTATACACCCAACTATCTGCACAAATACCAACATGCGCCCGCGCTGCTGGAATCTTACGCGTCACAATCCAGCACCAAGACCAGGTGACTTCCCATCACGGTAATCGATTCATCAAAGCAATCTTCTGTCACTTGTTACTACCTTGACCCGACGATACACAGGTGCATCATCTATTTCTATTTTCCTTCTCAATTTATCACCACCTTTTCTCTACCAACTCCTAGACCCCCAGACGCGGCGGCGCCCACGCCCACGCCAACTCAAACAAAAGGGCGCAAACTTTTGGCTGAGTGGGATGCATTTTCCCAGATTTTCGCGCTTTGGCGCCACAGCTGAACAAACTATAAATGCATAAAGATACAGCTCACCTGCATGGTTCTGGGGCTAACGAGATACCAGGCAGGCTGTGACTGGTCTGGCCAGACATGGTATCTACAACAAGGCTGTTGTGTTACACAATAAAGCCCTTGGATGGGGGAAGTTCAATGTGCTTTAATTGTAGAGCCGTCATGGGTAAGAAAGCGGAGAATGGCTCAAGTTCGGGAGTCATAATTCCAACCAAAAAATGGGAGTGAGCTAAATTAGAAAAGGAATAGCAAGCCGCTTTCTTTTCCACAGGTCCGTTTACAAGGACCATGATGAGGGTAAGCCCCTCTAATTAAGGCTAAGCGTGGGAGACGTGTTCATCGCCACCAATAGCATGCATGGATTACAAGTAAATGCTGCTGTTGCAGATGGCAGTTGGGTCACAGCTTGTCTACTGTATTAGTGCAAATATGGAAGCGTCCTGTATCTCAGCCGTAGCCAGGGCGGGTGTTCCATGTGCCGGAGAGAAAATCGCAAATTTCGCCATACGAGATGATGCTTTCGCATCTTACAGGCTTAGCGGTAATTCCACCGCCGTATTGGTCCGTTAAGCTTGTCAGGTAAAGACTTAGCTCTTGTTTTCATGATGTAAAAAGTGCACGGAGCAGAGGGCGAGGAACCGACATATATTGCATAAGAAGAGCAGCTAGTTTGAGAAACAGGAAGAAATAACCGAGATATATCACGTTTGATATACACATTTTGGGTTGATTTCATCCAAAATAGCCCGATTTGTCTGCCCATTCTGGACGGTAAGTGACAGATTTGTAGCGGATTTTCAACATTGAAACATGATCGTTTATGAACACACCAACTCATACAGTGAAAGCAGCAGAGATTTGTTACAGGTATATTTGTATTCATACAGCAAATTACTGAAAATATAAACGACAAGACTGTAAAGCAAAACCGGCTCTAAAAAAACAATGCAAAGATGGGGAAGTAGACGACAAAAAAGATATGATGATAATATGTGTCAAGAAGAGTAAAGAGAAGAAACGTAGGGGGACAAGAAAAAGGGAATACTGAACCAAGAGCAGTAAAAACTTGAAAAACAAACAAGAAAAGTCTAACGAGATACGGAAAAAGAAACGAAATGGCGTTAAAGCAAGTGAAAAAGAAAAGAAAAGGTAATAAGAGTCAAAACATGTACAGTAGGTAGAGGTCCTTCTTGAACAAGCGACAGCCTTCAGCTCGAGATTGGATGATCCCAAATAGGAATTAATACCAAGTTTCCGTTGTATGCGAGCTGTTATTTTGGCTCAACAAGCTGCAAACGAGTATTTTGGTTAAACGGGTCGTAAACGAGAAGAGCCCATTTCAGGATACACCGGGCAAAGGGAACCGGAAAGCCATGGCACGTAATACAGAGAAGAAGGATGCCGCCGTGAAAGGGAAGAAGTCTCGTTGTACGGATGGCAAGGGAAAAGAAAAGACAAGAGCGGAAAGGCGGAGAGTTGAGCGAGAAAGAATCGGGAATTGTAGTACTAGTTGATATTGACTGAGGGGGCGATGTTGACTCGGAAGCTGTCGGGGCGGCGCTAGAATCGAGCGGAGTTGGAGTTGTTCGGGGGCGGCGCTAGAATCAAGCGGAGTTGGAGCTGTAGAAAGATGACAAGAGAAGATTCAAATAGCCAACTTGGGTAGAAGAAGAAAGAAATAGAGCAAAAGATGCGACTCAGTGGACATGCGCGTATGGTCCGTAGTAGTCATTTCAAGTACAGAAAAAGGCAACTAACTGGGCGGATCGCTGGAGACACAGGCACAAGCACAGGCCTAAAAAAAGACTAATAAGCAAGTGGTAGTGCTAGATAAAGTTCAGATTGCATTTTCCCTTGTCTTCTTTGGCGAATCAAAGTGTTTTTAAAAGTCGTTGATTCGTAGGCTCACAGCAGCTCCGTACACAGCAAAGTAGTAGTAGCCTCGCTTCAGCGATGGGCCGGCTCGCAGTTCTGACAGCAGATATGATCACAGCGGTACTCGTTGCCGTCACTTATCATTTTGCAGTCACATCGCCCCCCACTATTACGACTTTTGCCACACCAACAACAATTCCAATACCTATTAAGTCGTTCGTATGGACAACTCGATAATGGACATGGTGGAATGGAGCGTGGATCAACGCCAGGCGGTGGCGGGTACTTGATGGTTTGCACGGAGAGGTGCTTGCAGGGTTTGCGCGAGGCCGACGAGCCAGCGGCGCAGAAGCTGGTGACGGTGCGGAGGTGCTCGCACGGAAGCTCGTAGGTGACTTGAACACACATAATGGGGAGGGGCCCAGGTGGTGGTGGTGGTGGTGGTGGTGGGGTAACAGAGCAAAGCTTGACAGGGCCAATATGTGGGTTGGCAGGCGATGGTGGCGCGGGACACAAGAGATGCCAAGTAAAATTGATTTAAAAGAGAGCGGTGGCGGCTTTTTCAGCGTGTTTCGTTGCACGAGGGGGTTAAAGGCGGCCAACTTGGTAAAGGGTAAAAGGGAGTGGCAAGAAAAGAGAAAGAAATAAACATGAAGATAACTTATAGACAAGAAGGAAAGAATGAAGGACGGGTCAGAAGAGAAGAGAAAAAGAAATATCAAGATAAAAAAGATAAAAAAAGGACTGGAAAAGACAGACGAGAAATAAAGAGGACTGGAAAGGACAGACGAGAAATAAAAAAAAGACAGAAAAAAGACAGAAACTACAAAAACTTGCAGAGAGCAAGTATTTGAAAAGACTTAATCTTTTCAACTGTGAAGAAGAAAGAAAAAAAAAAGAAAAAAAAAGGAAGAAATGAAAAGATCTCACGATGGGATGGACAAGAAGAAGGAAAAAGAAATAAGCGAAAGGTGGTGCGGGAAGCCGGGCCAATATATGATTTTCGATTTTCTTTTTATCGGTCTCGGTCCGTGCGTTTAGGCCGTCTTTGCCTTGTGATATTTTATCGAAACAAGGAAATATACAGCATATAAAGCGAAGATTAAAAAAAAAAAAAAAAAAAAAAAAAAAAAAAAAGAAGAAAAAAGTGATAGAAGAAACAGAGCGGGGCAGTACAAGAGAATGGGAATGGAGGGAGCAAAAAAGAATAAATGATTGAATGACGAAAGAAAATAAGACACTGGTTTGTTTGAACGGTAGTCAAGCCAGAAACTTGGCCTGATTTAAAAAAAAATAAGAGAGAAGAAAAGGAATGAAGAAAACAAAAAAAAAAAAAAAAAAGACCAAACTTTAAAAAGACTCAAGTTTTGCCGGAAGCTTCAAGGTCCGGGGAGTTGAACGAAGCAAGCGTTGTTTGAAAAGGAACAGATAAAATAGGGCACGTAAAGCGCAAAAGCAAAGGCCTTGGCTTGGCTTTCTTCTTTTTTGGCTCTAGCTTTTTTAGCTATGACTTTTGGTTTGGTTTTTGGGCTGCCACAAGGATAATGGCAGAAGGCCAAGAACAAGGGGAAAAAGAAAGAAAGAAAGGAATAAGTGAAAAGGGAAGAAGGGAAAATCAAAATGCACGAGTGAGATTTCGCTTTGTGGACAGACGCGCTGTATTCGTTATTGTGGGGGTAGGCGGAGATGCTAGGCCAAAAAAAGAAGAAAAAAGAAGAAAAAAAAGAAGAAAAAAAAAGAAGAAAAAAAAGAAGAAAAAAAAGAAGAAAAAAAAGAAGAAAAAAAAAGAAGAAAAAAAAGAAGAAAAAAAAAGAAGAAAAAAAAGAAGAAAAAAAAAGGAAATAGTTTTGTAAGTAGAACCGATGAACTCGGGGAGAGCAAGAAAAAAGAAGAAAAAAAAAGAAATGTTGTGATAATCAGTGGTGTGTCGTCGACCGTTAGAACACACAAGAGGGGGTGTGTAAACAGCAGTAGCAGTAGAATAGAGCTTCCTTGGTTAGAGAGACTCTATTTTTGCCTTGCTTGCTTTCGTCTGTTCTCGGGTCTCAGCTTTGGCTTCTGGAAAAGAGCTACCAGCTAAAAACAGCAAGCTCGCAAAGAACGTGCAGACGGGTTCTCGGAAAAGCGAGCAAACTGCACTTGTCTTCTTCAGCGTCTAGAAAAGACCGGGGTGGGGCTCAGTGGCAGCAAAAGGTCCAGGCTTCGTGTTTTGCTGTGTGATCTGCGTTGTTCTGCTACCGGTCCGGGTTCTATATAGATGCAGCCTATGGGGACAATGAAGGAAGAAGAAGTAAAAATAATAATAATAAAAAAGAAGAAGAAGAAAAGAAAAAAGAAGAAGAAGAAAAGAAAAAAGAAAAAAAAGAAGAAGAAAAAAAAAGAAGAAGAAGAAAAGAAAAAAAAAAGAGGAAGAAGAAAGAAAAAAAAAAAAAGAAGAAGAAGAAAGAAAAAAAAAAAAAAAAAAAAAGAAAAAAAAAGACCCCTAGTCAGTAAAATAAACTTGGTGAAAACAAGTGGCCTAGAGAAATGACGCCTGCGAAATAGCGTAGAAGACAAATCGAAGCACAACAGAAGAAAGCTCTGGCGACTAAATTGGCGAGGACTGCCTTACGTCGTGTCGGGTCTGCGATCTGGCAGAGATGAGACGACTCTGTGGGGCTTGGAACAGCGGCTCAGTCGGGGTTGGCAGTGTGGCTTGGCTTGGCTTGGCTGTTATTTCTCTTTGTTAGAAAACATCAAGGGAATAAAATGAAATAAACCAAGAAAATTCGGGTGCGGGTGCCGGCAAACGTCAATGGTGGGGTAGGATGCCATAAGCGTCTGCAGATTTCTGCAGCATCGAGATAATAACTTGTAATAGGTACGTAGTATGTGATGTAGGGTGCTAATGTCATGCGGGCTATATCGTGCCATTGATTGGAAAACTGGTCTGCGAGTCGAGCCGACTACAGTCTTTACAGAGCTTCAAGCTGGAGGGCAGCCACAGGGAGGGCAATGATGGTGTGTCGTATGCTTATGATGCAGGCCAGCAAGAACAAGTCTATATCAAAAAGAAATTGGCCAAGAGCTGGCATCGGAAGACACGGCAGTTCTCCGGCTATCAACGTCAAAAATACCGCCCACTAGGCTGAAGCTGGGCCGACGAGGTTATGCCTGGCCCTTGTTCTTTTGCTGTTGGTTTGCTTATGTAATGACGAACAAAAAGACGTGCTTGTCATGGAGCAGACAAGTTGGAGCCCTCTCTTCCTTCCGTCGATCCCCTTTGTTACAAGTTTCCCACAAGGTTTCCAGAATGAAAGCCAGTATTTGCAATCAATAGGGTCCAGAAGGAAACAGAAGCAGAAACGGAGCTTGAAGTTTGACATTTGACGTAGAAAGCGGGACTTGACCGGGCAATGGCTGACTAATCCTACAGCTGTGCCAATCTCCAAGTACAAACAAAGGTACAAACGACAAAAAAAAGACACAAGAAATGTCTTTGGCGTTGTCTCTCGCTACCTGGCCAAAAGGAATTGTGTAGGTTAAGAGTAGGAAAAGAATGATATGGAAAGAGACTGGAGTGCCGCGTGCAAGCTAAGCAGGTGACACAGCTTTGCAATATCAAGCAGGGCTAGAAACAACATCTGACGCCGGGAGCCACAGCTCGAACTACGAGGCCGTGGATGGGGGGGGGGGGTTTATTCGGAGCAGAAGAGAAGATGAGGAAAAAGAAAAAAAAGAAAAAAAGAAAGAAAAAAAAGAAAAAGAAGAAAAAAAAAAGAAAAGAAAGAAAAAGAAAAAGGAAAGAAAAAAAGAAAAAAAGAAAGAAAAAAAGAAAGAAAAAAAGAAAGAAAAAAAGAAAGAAAAAAAGAAAGAAAAGAGAAAAAAAAAGGCAGGGAGAGCCGGTTCTGGGCTGACAGAGACGAGACGAAACGAAAGTGTAAATGAAGACAGCTGTAAAAACGAGCCAAGTATTTCCGCTTTGGCCTGCCCTGTTAATCTTGTTTGGGGCGAGGGCGTGCCTTTTTGTTGGCGGTTCCGGTTTTGACAAGTGAAACGCAGCAGAGAAAAGAAATGGATGAAAAGAAAAAAGAGAGAAAGAAAAAAGAGAGAAAGAAAAGAAAAGAAAATGAAAACAAAAGAAAAGAACAGAAAAGGAAGGAAAGAAAAGGAAGGAAAGAAAAGGAAGGAAAGAAAAGAAAAAAAGGCAGACGGCCGCAACTACAACGAATAAAAGAATATATCAAAAGTAGACTGACAGGCAGACACCGGTTCGCACAATATCACTACACTTAAAGCAAGGGGCGGCGATCTTTCATGCAAGCCAGCAGAAGAATAGCTGCGCTTGTGCGTTCTTTGCAGATGCATATGCAGATTAATATGCATCTGCATTTAGACGTGGTCTGATGTGACGTGACGGTGCCTTGGACGGAGTTGACACAGCCGAAGCACTTGCAGCGGGAGGAAGTCCAAGTTTGTCAAAAAGTCCAAGTTTGTCAAAGTTGGGCCCAAGTCGGTATTCCGGGCTCGAGCTTTTTCGAGAAGCCAGGGAGGCAACACAAACCCCCCATGGAAGAAAAAGAAGCAAATAGAAGGCCGACACAGGCCAGGCAAGGCCAGTACCCCCTTGTTCAGTGCGTTGAGTGGGTGCTTACGGCCGATCATGGCAGGGACCAGAAGGGGTATGTACCAAGTTCGTCTGGAGGACAGCAGGCCAACTAAAATACCGACTAATAGTATATATAGACGGCCGCTGCTTGCATCATCACCGCCGGCACAGCATCTCGGGATGAAGGCGAAATAGGAAGGGGAGGAATACCAGAAAAAGGAAATGCGTGACTTCTTGGTTGCAAGAACAATAACAAGATGGAGTAGGATGCAGGAAGCTATGGGCAGCTAATGCTACCGAGTTTGGCAGTATGCAGAAAATAGCAAAAAAGAAAGGTTGTTGACTTACATGGTTATTGTAGAGTAGACAACGCGGGATATCTATCAGTCAAGTGAATATGAAAGAGAAAGAAAAAGATGCACACAGGAATGTTGATCTGGATACAGAAATCAACTACATCAACTGGGCTTTCACATCTGCTATATATCTTTTTTTTTCTTTCCCGCCATCTTCGATTCCCATAACCAGATATACGCCGGCCAGGTGCATATCAAGCCCTCTCACATTTGCCGGCTCGTCTCGTTTGCCCACACACACCCAGCCGCAGGCGAATTTTGCACTCGTTTTCTTATTTTACTCTAGTCTAACCGGCTATCTCGCCTTTTTGCCATGTCGCTGCGCTGCCTTTTTTTTTTCTTTTTCTTTTTTTGTCCTTTTCTTTTTTTTTCTTTTTTTGTCCTTTTCTTTTTTTTTCTTTTTTTGTCCTTTTCTTTTTTTTCGCTATATCGGCCCCGTTTAAGATCCCAATCCCATGCTTGGTGCAACCCAGTGAACGCTACTATTCATTCCCCACTATTGCCTTGATCAAGCTTTAATAATCGATAATTTCATAAATGGCTTGTCTCGCGGCAAACGGCTAGACGAAAAACAGACGATAAAGTCCCACCCAAAGCCCAAGCCTAAATTACACACAACTTGCTACTGCCGGGGCCGATTCACTTTCTTCCACTTTGCCCAATAAATCCCGCCTATCAAAGGCCTGGGGCTATAGAGACACTTCTCGCTTCTCGGCGAGCTTGCTCGTTCGTTTGGCTTGCTGTAGCGATTCTACGCGTTTGGGGTTCCGTTCAGAAGAACGATGGGCGGAGGCGAGAGCGAGAGCCTAAACGTGAGCATGTATTCTATTGTGGTTTGTTTAGCTCGATTTGCTGAAATGAATGGACACAAGATCTCGCTTGTTCAGGCTGTCTGCTAGTGCCAACTTGCATTTTCCGATATTGGGTTTCTTGTTCTTGTTAGGCTTCTGGCGTGCAACAGAACAGTGGACTTGGGCTTTGGTCAAGTCAAATGGAATCGCTGTCGGTTCCATAGGAGCTGGGTGTGGGTGCACAGCACGCTTACATGAAATTAAAAAGGTACAGCGTCGCGTGCTAGTGCAACAACGACGGCGCGTGCGAGGGCGTTGACTTTGAATCAAAGCATGTATAGATGCAAAGGAAGAAGATGGTTTCTCGCTTGTCGGACTTGTCAGAAAGAATCATGTATCCAGACTGCTGGAATAAGTTGGGTGGACACAGCAGCCAACGCTGCACTTCGCAGCCTTTGCTTAGCAGCCTGTGCAGATATTGTGCTTTACATCCTTTGACGGACTTCCGTGTCTATTCTCTCCAGTCTCAGTCAGCTGAATCTTGAATTATTCATTCTATTCCATTTCCACCTTCACAGCTTGAAAAATTGCCGCGAGCAAGACCATCATCCGAAGCCGAAGCGGTATTTTGCCCAACTAGGGCAAAGTGCTTGGCACCCTGATGATTAGTAGTGATTTTTAAACTGGGAAATGTGTAACGAGAAGGCGTGACCTAGGTTAGAAAAAAACAAACGGTAAACATAAAAATAATATATGAAGATCCAAGGAATGGAGGGGAAGGGGGGGGGGGGGGG
>LKBB01000003.1:227237-242102 GCA_001513885.1 Thielaviopsis musarum
CCCCCCCCCCCAAGTCCCCCAGAAGAAAGGAACCTTTGTAGCACTGGCTACCAAGCAAAGTCCCATGGCGTTCTGCTGCCTAACCAAAGAAAATTCAAAACGCCCTGCCAGAAGTAAAGGCCCTAGCTGATCTTCTTTTACTACATATTTGGCTTTCGAAAGAAGTCCCACGCCTGTGTGGGGTCATTCGTTCTGCAAAGAGAAAATATATAACGCTCGATATGACCCGTCACACAGCTCGCGTCGCACAACATCAAGTATCAGACCGCCACACGCCAAAAACGGGCTAGCTTGGCTATATGGAAGAGCGGCTGTGTGTGTGTGTGTGTGTGTGTGTGTCTGCTCGTTTATACGCGTTGTGAGAAAGGGGTATGGATAAGTATTAGGTCTAGCATTACATGATTCTGATCGCGCCGCTTAGACGAGCTCAGCCACTAGAAAACGGGCGGCTGCTGACCAGCGGCTGACACTGTCGAAACTTGCTGTTTTATTGCCATTGAAAAAAGAATTAAAAAAAGAAAAGCACTTTCGTTAATTCTGGTGCGACTTCTGATGCCCTGCCACAAACGGCCCGTAGCTAGGAAAACTTGGAAAACAAGGCATGATATGTTACAGCCGTGATGTCATGCCATCATACAGACACAAGCCGTAGAGGAACACAGGCCCGGTATAGCAGAGAATACAACAGCTTTTACATGTCATCATGGCAAAAGCTTGCTCATGACGACTACGTTTAATACACATCGGATGAAGAACAGCACCAAGTTTGCCACCCAAGTGTGAGCGATTACAAGCAACAAGGCAGGTAAACGTGCCACGAACCAGACGCTGCCTCGAGTCAAGTCTTCCTCATCAACTCTACATATTATGCAGTGTCATAATAAATCCAATGAAATTAAACGCCAAACTAAACAAAATAATGCAGAAATGCAACAGAGAAAACAGGACTATAAAAGAAATGAAAAAAAAACACCAAACCGTAAAGTCTATGGACAGGATAGGTGCGTGAGCAGAGAACAGCAGCACGCGGAAGAGAAGAGAAGCGATATGAGGTGCGGCTGAAAAAGGGTATCAATGGGAGAGTGTCGGTATTAAAATCTAAAAGAGTTGGTTAGCCATGATTCGCTCACTCTACAAGGACACAAAAACTCACCTTATTTCATACGACCCAGCCCGTGTCATGTATCGCACCCACTTGACACTGCTGTAGTTGCTCTTCTCAAAAACCTTTAGGTACCGCACCAGCAGCCCCGAGCTGGTAAACATGAGCAGACTAAAGTTCATACTCAGCGGTGGCCGCGACCACGCCTTCTGTGTCGTCATGGCCGACAACTGCGCCTCGGCACTCAACACATACTCGCTCTGCCCGGCAAACCGGCCAATCTTCCACACAATCACATTCTCCGACGGCTCGTACTTGGCCTTGCCCTGTGTCGTACGCTCAGTGATCTTGGCCGTGTTGAGCGGCGTGGGAATCTTAATGACAACGTTGGTAGCGAACAACTTAGGTCCGAAATTGGCCTTGACGCCAATGCTGTACTCAACCTTGGTCTTGCCCACCTCCGTGACAATCGCGTGCACCTTGAACGGCAGATTGACATTCTCCGTTGCCCGGTAGCGCATCAGCTCAAACTCGCCGTCGGGCGGCACAAAGCTAATAATACGGTCGGCGTCAAACTTTCCCAGCTTGACGCACTGGTGGAACTGGCAGTCCTCCAGCGACACGCTGCCGGCCGCTGCCTTGGTGGCCTTGGAACCCATGCGGTTACCGCTGGGCATGCCGAGCGCGTCGTTGTCGAGAAGAAGCCGGTCGTTGAGACCAAACTTACACTCGGGAGTGCCCGAAAGGTATGCCCGCATGACAATCTGGCCGGTGACGTCGGCTCGGAGAACAGAACCTTGCGCCGACATGAGCAGGTTGACGTCTTCAATCACGTCGACAAAGGCTTCGTTCTTGCGGTACTTGACGTCAGCTTTGCGCCATGAAAGCGCGCCCGTGGCTTGCATCGTAATCTTGGCCGAGTCTTCGACCGCGCGCTCCGACTTGAGGCCTTCGGTCGTAATGTACATTTTGAGGGTATCCGTCTCGGTGTTCTGTGGGTATCCAAAGTCGATGATTTCTGCGCCACAATGTTAGAAGCCAGCCACGTTAAACCGGAAGCAAAGAAAACCCACCATCAAGCAGCTCGTAGATTAGCACAAAGTTGTTCTTGACAGCCTCCTCGTCGAACTTGCCAAAGTAACCCTTGCCCAGCGCAATCAAGCGGTACAAGAACTCAAACACCAGCGCCGCATTCGCATTGCTCTTAGTAATGGCCACCAGGTAAATATTCTCCCACTTGACATGGCTAAACGTCGTGCTTCCCAGCGTCAGAATCGGCGACCGGACTTGCGGGTTGGAAATGACCTGAATGCGGAACACATCGGCCAGGCGCGGCCGGCAATCATTCCGGAATGCGCGGAAGATGAGGTTCTCGCCCTTTTGGTTGAATATCAAGATTCCCGACAGCATTATGGCAGATTTCGGGTACTCGGAAACAGCGGCCGGACTGGAGATTGGCGGGAAAATCAAGAAATCGAGGTGGCGCAAAGCGAAAATAAACCACAAAGTAAGTCGCGTAAAATGCTGGCACAAAAGAACCGCTTTTGCGATCGGAAACGTGATTATCAATTAATAATATTGGGATTTGGAACGTTCGTATAATTTTGTCGTCGGCTAAGTTGTATTTATTTGTGTTGCTTTTGTCGGTCCCCAGAATTGGCTTGGACTTCCAATTCAATCTCCAGAAATTGCCAGCAGTTTTATTTATATAATTGAGCTTCAGCCCGCCAAATCACCAAGTTCACCTCGTACCAGAAACGGCATAGGCGGACAGAAGCTCTCGGCCAGGGGTTGCGACTGCAGCAGTATCACGTGGAGCCACACGTGCTAAGGCTCATTTGATAACCCTTGGCAAGGGTTAAAACTACCCAGCTCTGACGTAGTCAGCCACAGTACATTGTGGCGTAGTTGGACATTGTCCCATTCACTGAAATTTCATTGCTTTTGTCTCACTTCTTTCAATGTAGAAATATTGATTGGCTTATCGCTTATCAAGTTTTCACTGAGGCCCCACTCGCCACCCCACCCGTCCAAAACTTTGCAAGGCCAAGTTAAGCAAGCACTTGTAACAAGTAGAAAAAAAAAATGGCAGAGGCCTCGGCCGTTTTACACTTTGATTTTTTTTTTCCCTTCATCTTCCCTCTGAGTTAGATCGCATCTCTTTTTTTTTTTTTCAGTCATCTCAGACTTTCCTACTATTCATTAGCTAGACGTCTTCTTTTTCTTCCTGAAAAAAAGTCTTTTCTTGACTTGGTAGCCTTTTTAAGTTTTTGCAGCGATCCTAACGTTTGTGTCCCACTTCTGCCACTTCATTGTGCAGGGCTCAAATTCGTTTGTTTAGCAACCCCTCCATCGAACCGATAATCCACCCGGCTTCGATCCTCGAACTTATTTTTTTTTTCTTCCAACACATCGTCCAAGAAAAAAAAATCAATATGCCTCCCTCCGCGTCCAAGGAAAAGAGATTGGCCAAGAAGGCTGAGAAGGAGGGCAAGGTCTCCAAGCTCGCCGCTAAGAAGGCCGCCAAGGCTACCGCTGGCGACGATGCTCCCGCCACCTCTGCTGAGGATGCTGAAGAGATTCAGCGCCTGGCTGCCCAGATGGACAAGCACGGTCTGTCGGACCGTGTCACCACCGGTGTTCTGTCCTCGACTGCCCTGAGCCGTGACGTCAAGATTACCTCGACCTCTCTGGTGTTCCACGGTCGTGTCCTGATCAGCGACGCCACCCTCGAGCTGACCTACGGCCGTCGTTACGGTCTGCTGGGTGAAAACGGTTGCGGAAAGTCGACTCTGCTCAAGGCCATTGCCGCCCGCGAATACCCCATCCCCGAACATGTCGATATCTACCTGCTGAACGAGGGTGCTCCCCCCTCCGACCTGGGTGCCCTTGACTGGGTCGTTACTGAGGCCGAGAACGAGCTGGCCCGCCTGGAGGCTATGGCTGAAAAGCTGCTTGAGGATGATGGCCCTGAGAGCCCTGTTCTTCTGGAGCTGTACGACGTGAGTAATTCTTTTTTTTTTGTTTTGTAAAGATGAATGACACGCAAACTAACGTATTTTCCTACAATAGCACATCGATAAGATGGACCCCACCACCTTCTCTACCCGCGCCTCGCTCATTCTGACTGGTCTGGGTTTCAACAAGGTGACTATCCAGAAGAAGACCAAGGACATGTCTGGTGGTTGGAGAATGCGTGTCGCCCTTGCCAAGGCTCTGTTCGTCAAGCCTAGTCTTCTGCTTCTTGACGACCCCACTGCCCATCTGGATCTCGAGGCCTGCGTGTGGCTGGAAGAGTACCTGAAGAAGTGGGATCGTACCCTGGTCCTGGTTTCGCACTCGATGGATTTCCTGAACGGTGTGTGCTCCAACATGGTCGATATGCGCATGCAGACTCTCATCTACTACGGTGGTAACTACGACACCTACATCAAGACTCGCACTGAGCAGGAGACCAACCAGATGAAGGCCTACCACAAGCAGCAGGAGGAAATTGTCCACATCAAGAAGTTCATTGCCAGCGC
Source organism: Thielaviopsis musarum (assembly GCA_001513885.1). Classification (NCBI taxonomy): domain Eukaryota; kingdom Fungi; phylum Ascomycota; class Sordariomycetes; order Microascales; family Ceratocystidaceae; genus Thielaviopsis; species Thielaviopsis musarum. The sequence goes on from LKBB01000003.1 coordinate 231,864, forward strand.
CGGTACCTACGCCAACCTGGTGCGTCAGGCCAAGTCCCGCCAGAAGATTCTGGACAAGATGGAGGCCGATGGTTTCATCCAGGCTGTTGTCCCCGACAAAGTCTTCACCTTCCGCTTCGCCGATGTCGAGAAGCTTCCTCCCCCCGTCCTGTCGTTCGACGAAGTCAGCTTTGCCTACTCGGGCAAGGCCGAGGACGATCTGTACAAGTACATTGACCTTGGTTTCGACATGGACTCCCGTGCCGCCCTGGTCGGCCCCAACGGTGTGGGTAAGTCGACTCTGCTGCGTCTGATGACCGGCAAGCTGAGCCCCCGCGAGGGCCGCGTCACTCGCCACACTCACCTGAAGCTCGGCATCTACTCGCAGCACAGTGCTGAGCAGCTGGATCTGACCAAGTCTGCTCTGGACTTTGTCCGTGACAAGTACAAGGATGTCTCTCAGGATTACCAGTACTGGCGCCAGCAGCTGGGCCGCTACGGTCTGACTGGTGAGGCCCAGACTGCCCTGATGGGTACTCTGTCCGAGGGTCAGAAGTCTCGTATTGTCTTTGCCCTGCTGGCCATTGACGGTCCCAACATGCTGCTGCTGGACGAGCCTACCAACGGTCTGGATATTCCCACCATTGACTCTCTGGCTGATGCCATTAACGCCTTCAGCGGTGGTGTCGTCGTCGTGTCCCACGACTTCCGGTATGTTTTTACCCTGTTAAATACTATTTTCTGTTTCATATCAGTACTAACACTCCATGTAGTCTTCTGGACAAGATTGCCAAGCAGATTCTGGTCTGCGACAACAAGACCATCAAGCCTTGGGAGGGCAGCATTTCCGGTTACAAGAACTACCTGCGCAAGCGCATGATTGAGAAGGGTGCTGTGTAAACGGTTAACCTTGTTTGATTTTTTACTTGCTGGTTTGTTTGTTGTATCATTGGGTATTGTCTTTTTTTGTTTCTCTCTGGATTACGTCACGCATCATGCACCACTGCGTCCTTCTCAAAGATCATATAGACGACTCGATTTTGAAATACCTGCGACTATATACCGAATCTCAGGCACTTCCCGGCAACCCCGACGCTGGGCGTGTTTTCTTGATTCTCGGCATGAGCATGGAAACGATAATCTTTTCTCGTTAATCTTGGGAAACGAACGTCGAAAGAGATATGTTGGAGTTTATTACAGCAGGATACCCGTCGTGAAGGATAAAGTTGGTCTTTAAAAATTGAAATGGGCCACATTATGGGGGTGCTCGATGCAGGTATTCAAGTGTCCGGCTGTTGATCTTGAGTAGCTGGCGCATTGGACCAGCCATCGAGCATCGCAGCGCATAGGAGGCCACCGAATGGTTAGTTTAGTTTTATGATTGGTCATTGTGGTTTCCTACATTTGGGTTTGGACGATATACTGTGTACGGGAGGCAGGTAGACTTAAAATGGGAATTTGCTTTTGTGTTCTTTCAACTTGATTTTTCTTTTCGTGAAAACAACAAATCGCCACCATGTTTTGATTTCTTTTGGCACGTGGTTGAGTTACACAAAATTGAGTGATGGCTTTGTGGGCGGAGTGAGGTAACGACTTTTATCGAGATTATCTTAGGGTTAATAATGTCCGTACAGCCCGGTCACGTGTAGAAGCTTGGATTGAATCGCTACCGTTTTCTGAGGCAATAAAAATTTGTCGGTAATTGGAGCCGCAATGCCAGTAATGGGATGGGTGATGCCTCATACCAATCTGCTTGTCGATAGTATATATACCACGCTTTTAAAGGTTGATACGGCGTCTAATGAAGCACCAATACATTGTTTGAAAAAAGTGGAGTGTAAGGGCACCAGTCAGCGGACGCAACACCTTGTCCCAAACCGGAAGAGCAGCATGCGGAAAGGAAGACAGGGCTTATTGATAACGAGACGCAGAATACTACCAGCACAAAGCTGCGCCAACAGAAAAAAAAAAAGCAAGGCCCCAGAAAAAAAAACAATCAGAGAAATTTGTACAAGCAACTAGAAAAAAAAAAAGGGCGAACAGCATGACCAGTTAAATCCGCTGCGCAACAAACTTTCTCAGCCTGGAGTCCATGACAAAAAAACACAAGCCTCCATGTGCAATTTCATTCTCAGTCCGCTGTAACGATGGCAAACCGCGAATTCGCGAGACTGCAGTCGCGATAATTTCTAGATGCAAAATAAGTGGCGATGACTTTATTGTTAGAGAGAGCACGTACTGCAAATCACTTACATGGTGAATTGTCAGCTTTTTGCCCTGTCTGGCTGCAACTTGCTTTGGTAAATGCTAAGCCTATCCCAAATGTTGCTTGATTGACCAAAGAGAGGCCTGCAAGGTCCAAGCTTCATGGGGCTCTACAGTGCACAAAGGGACTAATGACTGTGCCATGGGCAGTAAAGATCAAGGGCAGGCAAACAGTGTGCACACTGTGCTCACGACCAGCTGAGGCTTGGTTTCCAGGGGTTGTTCGCGCGCCCATCACCACTAAACTAACCCAAGACTCAGAGAGAAAAACCACGAGGCAAAGAAGGGCTAGCCAGCCGAAACCGTGGAGCCAATATACATAACTCTAGACCTTTACGTTTGACGCTCGCTCACTCTTCGTCGACGGGGAGAAATTTGTTGCCAGTTTTTCTCCCAAAGCGAATAACCGTCAGCCAATTTTCCCCGTCAATTTATTTTTTCCCTTATTCTTCTTCCTTTGTCGATGAGGCCAACACCAGAATTTCCATCAATCCAACCATCAATCAATCAGAAGTTTCGCGATAATTTTTCTACTTTTTACTTGTTTTTATTTTTATTGCCGGCGCCGCTTTTACTTACTACTACTTGACGATTGAATTGTCGGCATACACGGCGCCACCAATTCATCGCTCACCATCAACTACAGGCAACGGCAGTAGCAGTAGCAAAGCAAAAGCCCGGCCATCCATCGGCTCATGACCGCACCTCTGTGCCGCCTTTGACTGAACAACAAGCAAGTAGCCAACCAACCAACCAGCCAGCCAACCAAGCCAGCCAGCGAAGTTCGGTTTATACGTCAAACGCCTCTGTAGGGCTTTTATTACTTTATAGGGATAACTCAACCCTAGCCGTCATATGCTTGCAGCTCTACACAGCTCGACTTACATAGACTTGCCCATCGCTTACATGGTCCATCGGTACAGCACCTACATACTTGTAGTATAGCGTGCGTCGCGTTACCGTCAATCCCTCATCCAATCTACCGTCATTATATCGCATCTAGGCCATCCACCCGGACAGCTCTTTTCTGCCTTTGCGGCTCTTTTTTTTTTTCTGGTCCAAGTCCAAAAGCCTGCGGTCAATTGAACGCCTAGGCCAAAAGACGCGACCCTCATCCACCCATAATGGAATCCAACTTCCGGTCGACGGTGCTGCAGCGCCCCGACGACGAAGACGAACGCGACCGCCACTCACACCCGATGCGCGATCTGATGAACCCACAGTCTCCGCCGCCACCTGTGGCTTCTGCAGCCATTACCCCCATTGCCGCCACGCCCGCACCCCCGGCTGCCGCGCCGCATCACTTTCCCGGCTTCAACCTCCGGTCGCCTCCCAAGCACGACTACGCCCGCTCGTCATCGCATTACTCGACAACAACCGGCGCCAACAACACCCCGGGCGGCCACACACAACATGGGCTGGCGTCAACTGCGTCGCCGTATCCGTATACGCAGACGGGCAGCTCGCGGGATACCAGCCGCTATTCGCCGCTGCCGGCTGCGCAGGGACCAGCTCCGGCAGCCAGACGCCGCGAGGGAAGTGCGTTCTACGACCCAACTTCGGACTCAATCGCAGCCGAGCCGCGGTCGCGCAATAGCTCAACGCCTGCCGTGGCATCCAAGGTACGTGGTACATGCACATAACATAACATATAGCCGCTTGCTTGGAAATCCGGCCCATCTTGATGCTATGCTTCCCTACAGCTTTACCCCAGTCGGGTTGCCAGTGGCATCCTCTGTACCTGTACAATGCAATGTAATGCCATGTCATGTTTTGTTTTTCTTGATTTGTTGCTTTCTTTTTTTTTTTGCATCCCAAGTGGGCTTTTCGGCGGTTTTTTTTCTTTCTTTTTTTTCCTTTTCGGTTGCGTGCTGGCTTACTCCCTGTCATGTCCCAAACCGTTGGATTGGTGTATCAGCCCAGCATTCATCGCGAAGCAGCTGCCGCGAACTACTGCTGCTAGCTAAAATGCAGCGCGATTTTGATACTGTCAACGACTACTCAGTCCACATGAAGCCATTGTCACTGATCGATTAACGTGTTGGTCGAGTGATGCATGATGTATTGTTTGGATTGACTGGTCGCAATTGCGATTTTAAAATGCGGGTAGCCCGTTTCTGTACGCTGTCTTATATGCACTGCAGCCAAGTGCTTTGCAAGCTCCCAAAAAAAAAAAACGCGAAGCTGAAATTCTCGCTCGGCCCTGCGCTGCTACCACCAGAACCGCGATTGGTCTTTTTGATCGCGAAATCACAGCCTAGCCCATTGTATATGGTGAGAAACTAAGGCCTTCTCTTTTAACGTCAAAAGCCAATGACCGGATGTGATGCCTAGTTTCGAATTTCGCCCCCCTTGTGTTCTTCTTTCACTTGGCTCCCTTTGTCTCGTCTTGATCCTTTCTTTCTTGCTTGGTTGGGCTTTTCTTCCCTTTGAAAATCCGCCACTGCCATTTGCCCATATTTTGTGTTTGCACCTTCAATCATCACCAAATCCAGTTTTATTGCTCTTTCTTCCTTTTTTTTTTCTTCCACGCAGTGCCCCCAGCCCTTAGTTAGCGGCGCCCACGCAATTTTTTCTTGTGTTTTTTTTTTCCCACCAACTTCTTTCATCCATCGCGATCTTTAATTTGTAATTGAACCGTCATCATCACCACCATCAATTTTCATCCATAAATTTCGCTGGAGTCCCTTTATTTATATATCTATTTATTTTGTTTTTGCAACACGTCTCCTGACTCTATAATCAGAACCACGACCAGAATTACAGTCGTTACGCGTCACCACAACACGGTTCCCTACCGGGACAAAGTCACCTTTCGCGGCCGCCCCCTTTGACCGCTCTCGGAAGCCCGAACCGTCGCCCCGCAGAGCCCCGGACGCCTGACCATCCGCCCGCGGCTATGTCCCGACCGAACGGTGGTTCGTCGTCTGGCGGCTTGCCGTCATTGCTGAAGCCGGCTTCGCCTACACTTCCTGTGCCTGCTGGACGTTCAAATGTAAGTTGTTCCGTTTTTGGCAATGCTGCAAAACTGTTTTGAGCCACAATTGGTCTAGCCGCAAGGCTCGCGACAGCGGCAAAAACAAACTGAAATAGGCAACTCCAAAAATGCGGATTTTCATCTGTTGTTTTTCTGGCCATTTCTAACTTTTCTTTTTCTTTCTTAATTGTAGGTTATGTCATTTTCGAACATTCTAACCAGCTCTGAGCAAGTTGTCAAATCCGTTAAGCCCGAAATCGACCAAGATTTGCGCTCATCATCATCTGGCGACATTGACGAAGCGACTCGCGCAACCTCACCTAGCAGAGATCCTATTCCCGCTCGCAAGGAAGGATCACCACGCACACAGGAAACTTCAGTTCTTGCTGCTCCAGACATAGACATGGGAATGGAGACAGAATACCAGGTTGAGACCGAAGCTGAGGTCGAATCCGAAGCCATCGACGAATCCGACGCCCAGTCAAAGCCCAAGAAGGATAGCCGCAAAAAGTCGGCGCCTGTTAAGAAGAGCAGAAGCCGAGTCAATGATATCAAGGACGCCGAACCCACAAAGGCTCGCCGCATATCTAGCTCAAAGACCCCATCAAAGCGCCAAAGCTCTGGCGTCACCAAGAACATTGGTAAAGCCGGTCCCAGCAAAAATGAAAAGAAGATTGCGCGCTACATGGAGTCGATCGAAGCCGATGCGATCAAGGCCGACGAAGAGGACCCCAAGTTGATCGAGACGCTATACGCTCAGTTCAAGGAAAACGCGGCCAAGCGCCGGAAACGCCTCGAAGACGACGATGCCGCCTTTAGTCGGAGACACGGATGCGATCTCGCCGAAACCTTGGGCAAGAGCCTCACGACATGCGCCAACCACGGCCGTAGACGATACGATGATAGCAACTTTGAATCTGCCCTTGACGAGGTCAAGGAGCGCGAGCTGCATGCCGAAAAGGAGCGCAAAAAGGATATGCAGCGCAAGCGTCGCCGTGAAAAGTCCATGGCTGTCACCATTGAGCAAAAGGAAGCTGCTCTGGCCCGCGCGCTGGCTGCCGAGGACGAAACCGAGCGCCAAAAGCATCTGCGCGACGCTGAGCGTGCTTCCAAGAAGGCTCAACAGACCAAACTCATTCTGCAAAAGGGTCTCAAGGGCCCTGTTCGCAATGTTGACCTGCAGCAGATTGAGGGCAACTCCGTTGTTGCCTCGGAAAACGATACACCAAAGAAGGCCAAGGGCCGCTCTGGAAACCGTCCCAAGAAGTCCAAGGAGCAAAAGCAAGCCGAAAAGGACTCTGCCGAAGCCGCCCAGGCGGCTCTGGATGCGGGAGAAGAGCTTCCCAGCAAGGAGGATAACAAGGTCCGCATCATTCGTCTCAAGTCCAAGGCCGCTCGCACCGAGGATTCCGAGAAGGAGTCGCGCGAGCCCAAGGAGCCCAAGCCATCGAAAGAGACCAAGGAGCGTGAAAAGACTCGCGAAAAGGAAAAGCCCGCGGAACCTCCTGTTCCTGAGGCCAAGTTTGAGTCCAAGGGATTTAACCAGATCTATGACCAGATTTGGAGAGACTTGGCGAGAAAGGACGTTAACAAGGCCTACAAGGTTGCCACAGACTCGTACGCCACCAAGGCCTCCAACCTCAAGAAAACGGCTCTTCTCGCATCCAAGGAGGCCAAGAGATGGCAGCTTCGTACCAACAAGAGCGCCAAGGATCAGCAAGCTCGCGCCAAGCGTGTCATGCGTGACATGATGAGTTTCTGGAAGCGCAACGAGCGTGAGGAACGTGATCTGCGCAAGGCTGCCGAGAGACAAGAGCTCGAGAACCAGCGTCGCGAGGAGGCCGACCGCGAGGCCGCTCGGCAGAAGAGAAAGCTCAACTTCCTCATTTCTCAGACGGAGCTGTACTCTCACTTCATCGGCAAGAAGATCAAGACGGACGAGGTTGAGCGCAGCACCGATAACCCCGAAATCGCCAAGCCCAACCAACTGGCGGCCGGCAAGCCCGAGATTGCCATTCCGACTGGCGCTGTTGCTGGTAGGGTCACGGACTTTGACCAACTCGATTTCGACAACGAAGACGAGACCCAGCTGCAAGCGGCTGCTATGGCCAACGCCCAGAACGCCATCGAAGAGGCCCAGAAGAAGGCGCGCGATTTCAACAACAAGGCGCTGGATATGGACGAGGAGGGCGAAATGAACTTCCAGAACCCAACTGGTCTTGGCGACGTGGAGATTGAGCAGCCCAAGCTCATCAACGCACAGCTCAAGGAGTACCAGCTCAAGGGTCTCAACTGGCTCGCCAACTTGTACGAACAGGGTATCAACGGTATTCTTGCCGATGAAATGGGCCTGGGTAAAACGGTGCAGTCAATCTCCGTCATGGCATACCTTGCTGAAAAGTACGACGTTTGGGGGCCTTTTCTCGTCGTTTGCCCTGCTTCGACTCTGCACAATTGGGAGCAGGAAGTGCGCAAGTTTGTGCCCGAATTCAAGATTCTGCCGTACTGGGGTAACGCAGCCGACAGAAAGGTGCTGAGAAAGTTTTGGGATCGCAAGCACTCCATCTACAAGAAAGATGCGCCCTTTCACGTGTGCATCACGTCTTACCAGATGGTTGTTTCCGATGTTGCCTACTTCCAGAAGATGCGCTGGCAGTACATGATTCTGGATGAGGCGCAAGCCATCAAGAGCTCGCAAAGTTCTCGTTGGAAGTGCCTACTGTCGTTTCACTGCCGCAACCGTCTGCTACTGACGGGTACGCCCATCCAGAACAACATGCAGGAGCTGTGGGCTTTGTTGCATTTTATCATGCCGTCGCTCTTTGATTCGCACGATGAATTCAGTGAATGGTTCTCCAAGGACATTGAGTCTCATGCCACTAGTAATACCAAGCTGAATGAAGATCAGCTGAAGCGTCTGCACATGATCCTGAAGCCATTTATGCTTCGTCGTGTCAAGAAGCATGTGCAGAAGGAGCTGGGCGACAAGATTGAGCTCGATGTGTACTGCAATCTCACGTACCGCCAGCGCGAGTACTACCGCAATCTGCGCAACCAGATCAGCATCATGGATCTTATCGAGAAGGCCACCATGGGCGACGACAATGATTCTGGCACGCTGATGAACCTGGTCATGCAGTTCCGTAAGGTCTGCAACCACCCTGACCTGTTTGAGCGTGCCGAGACCATGTCGCCCTTCAACATGGGCTACTTTGCCGAGACAGCGTCATTTATTCGCGAGGGCAACCAGGTTACGGTGGCGTACTCTCCTCGCGGAACGATTGAGTACAATGTTCCTCAGCTGCTGTGGCGCAACGGCGGCCGTCTTTGCAAGCCTGGTAACGACAACGAAAAGGCTGGCTGGAGAAGCAAGTACCTCGATCACATGATGAACATCTACTCGCCCGACAACCTTGGTGAGAGCACCAGTGGCTCCGACGCGTTTTCTTGGCTGCGCTTTGCTGATACGAGTGTCGGCGAGGTGTACGAAGCCACGCATACCGATATTGTCGAGCGGGCAGTCAAGGGGGCCAAGAGAAACGATCGTATCGAGCATCTGGGTGTGATTTACGACGAGGATGATCAGGCCAACTTCACGCCGGCCCATGCGCTGTTCATGATCAGAGAACGCAACAGTCACCGTGTTGTTAGCAATCTCGCACCCGAGGGCATCCTCAGCAACTTGATGAATGTCGGCAAGACCAAGTTTGAGGATTCTGGTCTGGGCCGTCTTGAGCAAGCCGGCCGCCCCAACGCCAGTGCTACTCCCATTGACCTATACTGCACCAGCCCTTCGACTGCTTTTGAGCGGTCGGACGTCCTCTTCAATATCCGGATCCGCCGGGCCATGTACGGCCCCAACACTATTGAGCAGCGTGCCCTCATTACGGAGAAGGTGCGGCCCGAGTTCTGGCCCACCAAGGCTCTTTTGCCGGCTCCCGACAAGGAGAAGGCTCGCTTCACCAACATTTCGGTCCCGTCGATGCGGCGGTTTGTCACGGACAGTGGCAAGCTGGCCAAGCTGGACGAGCTGCTGTTCAAGTTGAAGAATGAGGGTCACCGTGTGCTGCTGTACTTCCAGATGACGCGCATGATTGACTTGATGGAGGAGTACCTGACGTACCGCAACTACAAATACTGCCGTCTGGATGGATCGACGAAGCTGGAGGATCGTCGTGACACTGTGCACGACTTCCAGACGCGTCCTGAGATTTTCATCTTCCTGCTGTCGACGCGTGCTGGTGGTCTCGGTATCAACCTGACGACTGCTGACACGGTCATTTTCTACGACTCTGATTGGAACCCGACAATCGACTCGCAGGCCATGGACAGAGCCCACCGTCTCGGCCAGAAGAAGCAGGTTACGGTGTACCGTCTGATTACGCGCGGCACCATTGAAGAGCGCATCCGCAAGCGCGCGATGCAGAAGGAGGAGGTGCAGCGCGTGGTCATACAGGGCGGCGGTGCCAGCGTGGACTTTTCGGGCCGCAGACCGCCCGAGAATCGCAACCGCGACATTGCCATGTGGCTGGCGGACGACGAGCAGGCCGAGTTGATTGAGAAGCGCGAGCGCGAGCTCATTGAGACGGGCGAGTACGACCGCATACAGAAGAAGAAGGGCGGCAAGCGCAAGCGGGCGGGCGGTAATGAGGACGTCAGTCTGGATGATATGTACCACGAGGGTGAGTTTGCTTGTCTCTGAAGTCGATGTTTGTGATGAAGAATAGTGTGCTAACATGATGTTATAGGCGAGGGCCGATTCGACGATGGCAGCGGCGGTGGCGCCGGCGGTGGCGCCGGCGCCGGCGCAAACATGGAAGATGCTGAGACGCCGGATAGCAAGACAAGCAAGAAGCGCAAGGTTGGCGGAAACAAAAAGGCCAAGTCTTCGCGGCAGCGTCTTGCCATGGCCGACGGCGATTAGCGGAGGATGTTTTTAATAGCCAGTACCCGGGGGGCTTGTATTATCAACCTATCATCTTATGTAGGGGTTTTGTTTCTTTTTTTTTTTTTTTTTC
>LKBB01000003.1:245212-319405 GCA_001513885.1 Thielaviopsis musarum
CCCCCCCCCCCCCTCAAGCTGAACAACTGTGACTTTAGGCTTGTAGCCGATTGGGAAATATCCGTCACACAAGTTTTTGCCTGTGTCGTCGTGCTACAGCGTGCAACGTAATATAGCCATTGGTAGTACTACTAGTAGTACTACCCAAAAAGTACATCCACTGGACTCGTCAACGTTGCAGTCACTTCTTCTTATTATACCTTTTATTTACCCACTGACAGCTGCACCACTGCCCACTTCCCACTCCAGCACCACTCGCGTCCCTTTTCACCCCCGCCCCCACCGCCCGGCAGCTTGCACAGCTCCTCATCCTTGCCCTGCGGCAGGCCCACCACTACATCAGCCTTGCATGTCCGCAGCGCCAAAACATTAACACCGCTGCCGGGCCCCAGCGGGCCAATCGCCGTAGTAAACGGCGTCGTCGGGTCCCACACCAAATCGCGCGTCAGCTTGCGGTAGTTCAAGTCGCCCTTGAAGATAACCAGCTCGCTCGTGGCCAGGTCGGCGTGCAGCTCGGGCGCCTCGGTCTGGAGTGCGGCGAAGCTGCTGCCGTGCGTCCAGAAGCGATTCGTCCGGATAACCAGCTGGCCGTTGGCATGGAATTGGCTCCACGAGGCAAACACCGCGGCGAGCACGTCCTTGTCGGCCTGCGTAAGCGGCACTACGTCGCGCGGCTCGGCAGCCATCTCGTCGGGCGCCTCAAAGAAGCTGGCCGGGCTCGCCACGGCGGACAGCAGTGACGCAAAGTCGGTGGGCAGCACGTCGCTGACAAACCACGGCATCGACTTGGGGTGCAGAATCACCTCAGTAGCCAGACCCGAAGCCAGCAGGTAGCCCGCCAGCACCAGGTCGACGTACAGTTCAAAGCCGGCATTGTCCAGCACAATGTCGACGCGGCGCTCCTTCTTTCCGGCGGCCTGCGCAGCATACAGCAGGTCAAAGGCGCGGGGCAGGTCGTTGGCCAGGATATTCGCCTCACTCTTCTTGCGCGCCTCGCTGCCCTGCAGCTTCTGCAGATCCTCGTACGTCAGCGACGTGAGCAGCGATAGGTCAGTGGCGTTGCCCCAGAGGCAGATTTCGGCCATTTCCGAGAACAGGATGGCTTCGGTGGCCGGATCGACGGGGGTCTTGGCGGCAGCGCGGGCGGCCAGTTGGGCCATCAGGTCGGTGTAGCGGGCGGCGAGCTCGAGAACGGCGGGGCGCGACGAGCGGAAGGCCGAGTTCTTCTGGCGCGCAAAGACGTCGTAGTTCTTCCAGTGCTTGGACTGCACAAAGAACGAGTTGATGCGGCTGCTGGGGTTAGCAGAGGTTGTATCGGTAGGGAGGGATGACGGTTAGAACGTACCGGAACAAATAGCACTCGGTAAACAGCCACGGCGCGTGATGCCAGCGCGCGTACAGCTCGGGGCTCTTGCCATCGGCATTGTTGGCCTCGTTCTTGAGCGCTTCAATCTCTGTGTTGTACAGCGCAACATCTTCAAAGCCATCGTCCTCAATGGGCCTATCATTACCATCATCATCATCATATGTTAGCTTCAGTACACTGTAGCAACCCCTCTACAGCGTCGCAAAGATATGTGGGCCCAGCTCTTCTGCTGGGTGCCCTGAAAGCGGCTTACGTCATAGGCTTGTTGCGCTGCACTTCGGTGTTCAGTGCCCCAATCTTACTCTGGATAGCCTGTAGTTCGTCCGTCTTTTCGGCTAGTACAGCATCGACAGCCTGGCCAGCGTCCTGCTGCTTCTTGACCTCCATCTTGAGGTTTCCAACGGTAATGTGCACATCGTTGACGATGCTCGTCTGCATTTGCGCGAGTTAGCACAGCACGCATTTTTGCGAGGCGTGACTTTTGTGTGAGGCTCTGCGTTTTTTTTTTTTGTCTGTCTTCTTTTGTCCATCTTCTGCCAACTTGCGGCAAGATAAATAGCCGAGGAGGAATCAGCCAATAAAGCAGTCTGACTTACAATAATCACAGGCCAGCGTTTAGTCGCAGTCACAGACGCAAACGACTTGCTGTCGCTGGTCATGTACGGCGGGGGAGTTTCTATCAGAGCTGTTGGTTAGCCTTGTCTTTAGTGAAAAATGCGAGCCTTGTCTGTAGTCAAAAATGCGAGCCTTGTCTGTAGTCAAAAATGCGAGCCTTTGGTAGAAAACGCGGGCCTTTGGTAGAAAACGCGAGCCTTTGGTAGAAAACGCGAGCAACATACTTACGTGTGGTGGCCATTTTGAAGATGAGAATCAATGCTTCAGGAGAGCTTAAAAAATCATTCAAAAGAATGCAGAAGGGATGTCCTCTTATTTATTCTACTATTTCCAGGGCTAACGGCCCGGTTTGGCTGCTAAAGCTAAAGAGCCTACTGTACTGTACTGTACTGTACTATGCTTAAGCAGCCCACCACCTACACTAGCCAGCCAACCAACGTGCGTGGGGTCGGAGCCCCGCCGGTCGACTTGCTTTGCTTGCTTGCTAACTTGAACTGTTGCTGAACAAAACCAAGCAAGTCCCCGCAAGGCGAAACTCCGGCTGATCTGACTTGAAGCATGGGCCGCCCAGTCCAAGCTTTTAGCGAAGCCGACACAAAGTGACGACAAGCATCACTTATTACAGGAACAAATTACAGGGTGTCCTGCCCTTATAATCAATCAATCAATTATCCCAACAACCCAGTAAATCACCAATTAGCCAGACCAAACAACCACTTAATTGACCTCTCATTCCGTCAGGCTATACAAGTAGTACTACATACATCACTATATTCACGGCTTAGCGGGAATCGACATGGGAACATCCGCTTTCGTTTTCTCAATCCTACTTGATTGCTTTGTAAGACCCTCGTTTTTTTTTTTTTTTCTTTTTTTGCATGTTTAATATTATGAAAACTATGATGACACCTATTATGACAATACCAAATCACAGGCCTTTTATCCTCTCTTTTATGTCGCCATCGTGACCACCCTGTACAGCCATTCTGGGTCTCTTTTGAACTCCTTCTCCCTTCCCCTCTTCAGCAGTACTTTCTCCTCTTTTCTTTTTCTTTTCTTCTTCTCTCTTTGTAAAGCTTAATTTTTCACTCACATTCCCCCTCTGTCGTTCCTATTTCAATAGAAAAATAGGAAAATATTCAATGGCGGGGTCGCTTGGCACATTACAGTCTGCCGTTTGAGTTTTCATTCTTGCTTTGCTTTGCTTAATTTTCATTTTCTCTTTCTCCAATTCCGCTGGCCTCTTTTATCCACTAAACAGAGCCACATGTCCACTGCAGCAAGCACCCTGCATGTGCATAAAATCGTTGTTAACTGCAAGCTAAAGTTTCAGTGGCCTTGACGCGGCCTTGTCTTTTTTTTTTTTTTTTTTTTTTTTTTTTTTTTTTTTTTAATTTCTTCGTTTCAATGAGAAGACGAGAAAATAAAAAGATTAAACCAGAAAATAAAACGTGCGTGCTCGGCTGAATAAACGAAGGGGAAAAAACAAAAAAAGACCTTTTTTCTTCTTCTTTTGGAGCAAGAAAGAAAAAAGCGCCAAAGTGTGCATTTACTTACAACTCATTGTGTCCTCTAATTTCATTCCTTTTTTTTGTTTCTTGTTATTCTTTCAATTTTCTTTTTTTTTCCCAACTTCCTTCGCCTTGCTTTAGTGCCCGCTCAAAAGCCAATTTTCTCCAGTTGAACTTTACTTCTTTATCAACTTACCACCAAAACCTTCAAACAGCCGATTCCAACGCTTTGCTTCATCGGCACTTATTGATTGCTTGATTTACTTGGGCGATAGATAAAAGACACACGCACTTTGTTTCGTCCCTCCACTCGTTTGGCTGTAGTGGCGCCGACCATCACCACTAGTTCAGTTCAGTTCAGTTCAGTTCGGCTCGGTTTAATTCATTTTGAGCCAGTTTAATTCACCTTGAACCAGCCCAAGTCAAGCCAGTGTTACAGCCAGTGTCTGACGTGCATTCCAACAACCCGATTTCCCGATTCACATCGCCTCGTTTCGCTTCGCCTCGCCTCGCTTGGCTTCACTTTGCCAGTCCGTCTCTTCTCAACCACTCCGATCCGATTAGACCCACGTTCTGTCCGTCCCGATCCCTTCCTTCGGCTCCCCCGATAATACATCCGGATCTCCGTCTCCGTTCTTGTCCTGGGCCTGCCTCGAGCGCCGCGCCTCTTTGCGTGGCACGCGCATGCCCAAGCCAAGCATCCAACTTGTGTGCTTATCCCCGCCATGGGGGTGCCCAGGACTGGCCGCCATGCCCTGGTCTACTTCATTCCCGGCAATCCAGGCCTGATCGACTACTATGAGCAATTCCTTTCGTTCCTCAGTACCATTCTCATGCAAATCGACCCCGATGTGGTCTACGACATCTTTGGCCGCAGCTTGTTTGGTTTCCACGACGAAGACCACATTCCCTTTGGCATTGACGGCAGCGAGCCGTTTCTCGTGGCTGACCAGGTCGATGCCCTGTACGAAGACCTGGCCAGCCGCCGCATCGAAAACAGCTTTGACGAATCGCGCATCGGCACGCCCTACGACTTTATCATCATCATTGGCCACTCGGTCGGCTCCTACCTGACGCTCGAACTCTTCAACCGCCACGACCGCGACCCCAGCGACGCCCCGCACCTCAACCTGCGCGCTGGCATCCTGCTCTTCCCCACTGTCGTGCACATTGCCCAGTCGCCCAAGGGCCGCCAGCTGACGCGGCTGCGCTGCGTACCCGGCTTGGCCGAGAACTTTTACGTGCTCGCCTGGCTCCTGCTGCTCCTTTTGCCGTGGGGAGCGCTGGCCTGGATGCTACGTTCATGGCTTGGCTTTTCGCCGCGCGCTGCAGAGGTTACTGCTGATTTCCTCAAGAGCCGCGACGGCGTACGACAGGCCATTGCCATGGGGCTCGACGAGATGGATGTGATCCAGGACGATGTGTGGGATCGCAGCATGTGGGAAATGGACATGGGCGACGACCCAGGGCTGGAGGAATCAGACACTGAGCCAGATACAGAGGCAGACCCGCTGATAGACGGCAATGAGTCGTGGATGGGCGATAGCACCACGTGCGGCGGCGCGCCCGAGCATGATCCGACAAAGTTCTATTTCCTGTTTGCCAAGGAAGACCACTGGGTCAATACCGACATTCGAAATGAGTGGATAGCCGAGCGGCGAGCTCACTGCGAAACCACAGGGCCCGCGGGCAAAAAGGGCCGTACGGAGATTGTGGTTGAGCGTAAAGGCAACATTCCGCATGCCTTTTGCACCAAGGAGTGTAAGCTTTCTTTTATGATGATTCCTTTTGAAGCAGTGTACTGACCCTCTCAACCTTATAGACGCAAGCATAGTTGTTGCCGGCTGGGTGCGAGACTGCATCCGCAAGATCGAAGCCACTATGATCCCGCACGACGACGACACCATCCACTACTCGGACGACGAGGACGAAGGATACTCTGATTCGTATGACGAAAAGATCTACTGGGACGACGAGCGCGTCTACTAAGCACTGACTGCGCCTCTCTTTTGTATCTGATCTATCGATTTGTCGACCCAGTGTTCTCTTCTTGGTCACGCCGTCTGGGCTCCACTACATAATAGTCTGCAGCACTATTATTGTCTTCTATTCTTACTACATACTTTCCTTTGTTCTCACTTACCTTGTTATTGGGTTCCCATCCTCTCCTTTTTTTTCATTTTTACTTTCCTTTGTTTGGTTGACTATGGTTGTGTAGTCTATTCCTTGTTGTACTACACTTTGATATCTCTATTTTTCCTTTTTCCTTTCTTCTTGCTCTGGGCGTCTTTTTTTTCGGCACCTTTGCTTGATTGCATCCTTTAAGATACCACGCCTTGCCACAAGATTTATTGCTTACTTATTTACTCCCTCCACTTTGTACTAGGTGATTTGTTTGCCAGTTCTCGCTTACTCGGTTTTGCAGCTGGTCCTGTTTTGTTGCACGTGTCTGTGTAGCATGTGTGGCTCTAATCAGACCATGTGTTCTTTTCCAGCATCACACATGCTCATTCCCCGGCCCATGTTAACAGGCTTTGTTTCACAAGAGAATATTACGGGCGTCTTTCTCACAGGCATCTTTCTCAAGACAGGTTGTTTTTTTTACTTGAATGGCACAAAGCCTTTGACTAAAGAACAGGCTGGCGTGAGGGTTAAACCCTTTACTTTCGTCTAAGCCTAAACAAGTGCCTGCATATGCACCATGTACTTTCTTACTTGGATATGTACAGCTTCAGGGGCTCAACAAACTTTAAAAGCGGCTCGTCTGGCTGTTGCATAACGTGCCAAATAAGCGCAGGCTTATAAGTGAATGCCACCTTTGCACGCTTACATGCAGGGACATGTGGCAACTTGATTTTGTTGGTCGCCCATATCAGAGTAGGGTTTGACCCTTGCAATACATGTCTTGGAACTTTAACAAACTCTTCTTGAGCAAAAGTTCTTTAAATGCGACAACTTTTTAACTACATAACCCTTGATTTTTTTTAACGAGGCTCTGTCAAAGACATGGCTGGTGGATTGTTACCGTATTGAGTACTCGTATACATTCTGTAGTACTTGGTATTTAAGCAGGCTGGGACTTCCTACAGAGGGCACACGGTATTTTCTCCGCAGTTCTTGGCCAACCTGCTTGACACTAGAATCCAGACAAGCTCTCAGTGTTTTTTGTTTTTGTTTTGTTGTTACATGAGAACACGGAACAGAAAGACAGCAGTGTAATTGTACAGGGCCGCACAGTTCACGAGGCGAGGTTACAAGCTATTGTATCTGCACAAACTTGACAGGCTGTGAAACAATTAAGCCAAGGGGTTAGCGTGGCACAAGCTTAGTGCGGAAGGGGCTTCTGACTCAGGGCAAGCAAAACGGAAATGCCGAAAAGAGAGCCACTGTACTCATGATGGATACATGGCTGGAAGTAGTATATAACGCCAAGTTCGACACTGTTTGACACTGTAATAAAAATTCGATGAATAAATAAACAAAAAGCAGCATGGGAATAGGGTGTGCTCATGTCAAGCAACGGGCTTTTGCTAGAAACATTATAGCATCTTTATTATCTTAAAGAAAGAGAGAGAGAGGGTTTGGTAGTGAAAATAAACTGGCTGGCTGACTTGGCCACAAACCCGACGGGATTCATCGGGCTGTATTCATATAAGCACTTCAGCTTGTCTTACGAGATTCAAGTCTACTCCGTATCAATTCAAGCTAATGTAACGTGCTCCCGACCCGCCAGTACATTTGACTTACACGCTTTAGGGTTTCTCAGGGTATACTCAGAGTAAACAGGAAAAAATACACAAGAGGTAATATGTATGGGAGACAGCGCAGAAAGGATTAAATAGGCGGAATCGTTGTCTTGCTTGTAGTATATAAAAGCTATTGAGCAGAGGAATACCGTGTAAGCTGGACTTGGTGCTGAAGATCTGGCTGTGTTCAATTTGTCCTGTGTAACGATGCAGTCAGCCGAGACTTTTCTCGGCTGTCTAAAAGAAGGTTTAGTTCTAGCGTTGCATATGTGTTTTGTATGACAGAGCGATATTTCAAATAAGGATACAGATAAAAAGAGAAGTAGTAGTGAAATGCGGTGAAGAATAGTCTGCAGAGATCTCGAGCACGCAGTGCAAGTCTTGGGGGAGAAGATCAGAGATCAAGCTTCTATTACTGCCTGCTTCCAAGTCTGCGGTGCTACCAGATCTTGCGACTAACTGGCTGGAGTAGAATAAAGAAAAAAAAAAGGGATGCCAAAAGTAGATTGAAAAAAAGGGATGCAAAAGTAGATTGAGAAAAGAGACAAAGAATGAGGCGAAGTGACAGCCGAAAAGAGTCTTGTCTTGACACAGCCGTGGCGTCCACTTCTACAGCATCTCACTGCGTCCCATTCAGCAGAATAGAGCGAGAAAAAAAAAAAGCCCAAGTGGCGCTTTTCCTGTGAATGGAACATCGCCACTCGTTTGTCAACACCTATATTGGGTGAGCCCCTATTGCCCTAGGGGCCATACTTTGTCAACGCAAGACGCCGACAAGAACAGCGCAAGAATCCACTGGAAGAGCCATCAGTAAGCGAAGCCGCAGGTCAAGAATCGGCGCCTCGTCTTGGCTCATGAGAGCAGGAGGGGAGAAGTTGGCGGATCGAAGGAAAAAAAAAGAAAAAGAAAAGCGACGGCTGCTTTTGGTCTGGCCGGACGGCCCTGGCTAGTGGAAATGGACTTGGAACAATGCCTGTGTTTGTGTCTCCGTTGCTTGTTTTGGAGCTTTCGAAAAAGAGAAGGGTGATGGTTTGTTGTTGGATCTGGATCAAGCAGTTGATGTTCGCATCTGATGGGCAGTTAATGTTCGCATCTAATGAGTAGTCAACTTGGTTCACCGATGAATAAAAGACACTTCAAACGAGTATATAAAGTTCATCCAGCCGGCTTCAAAAGTCCCATTCGCTTCTTTCTTCTCCAGGCAAGCAAGCTAAGCATCTCTCAGCCTTCGCTCTCTTTTCTTTGCTTTTCTTTCTTCTTCTTCTTCTTCTCTCTCACCCGTTTCTTTAGTATCGTTCTTGTTTTTTTGTTTCTTTCTTTTCGTCTTTCCTTTTTTTTTTTTCTCTTTCTCCTTTCCGGTCTTTTCACTCTTTTAAAGTCACGCCCACAATGCCTGCCATGTTCCGCGTTAGTCTTCTGGCTGCGGCTGCTGCCGTGTACGTCTCCCCTTGCTCACCCTGTTATTTGATCGAATACTAACCTTGACAGCCCTGCCATGGCTCTGCCGCAGCTTAACCGCCCCAGCCACTGCCCGCAGTTCTGCCTGCAGCAGTGCTCTGGCCTGGCCACGGCCTCCACTGTTACCTCGACCATGTACGTGACTGCGTCTGGCTGCGGCAGCATCCCCGCTGAGTCGACTACTCCAGCCCTCGGCCCGTCGACCGAGGCTGTGCACTCCTCGGTGCCCGCCACGTCGGCTCCCGGCCCGTCGTCGACTGTCGAGACTGATGTGCCCATCCACTCGACCAGTGGTGGCTTCTCGACCGGCGGTTACTCCACGCTGCCTGGACCGTCGTCGTCGGCCGCTGTTGAGACCACTGTGAGCTCGGCTTCGCCATCCTTCACGACGACTCATGGCCACGATTCGTCGATTCCCGTCACTACTGCTGCCCACAGCTCGTCGGCTGTCGAGTCGACCCACTCCTCGGTGTCCGTTGACACCACTTGCACCGAGGAACTGGCCAGCCGTACCAGCCACGGCCCGCACCCGTCCTTTACTCACACACGCCCGCATTACAGCTCGGCTGTTGAGTCTAGCAGCGCTGTTGAGTCGACCCCGTCGCCCATCCTGACCACCCTGGAGGGCTCGACTGTCATGTCGTACGAGCCGACCGGCGTGACTGCCCAGGCGTCGAGCTCGGCCAGTGGCTGGTTCAACTTCTCGACCCTGACTGTTTCCGAGAGCGTCTCTGCCACGACCAGCGGCCCGGCTCCCAAGCCGACCACCGCCAAGTCCAGCTCGGTTGTCACCTGGGGCACGTCTTCGTCGGCGTCAGTTCCGGCCCCGGCTTCGTCGTCGGCCTCTGACTGCGGCCCGTACGGCTGCGAGGAGAAGACCACAATTGGCCACTCCAGCCACACCGTCGACATTCCCACTCCTATTCCTACCAAGAGTATCAAGACCACCCAGACTGTTGACATCCCCGTCTCTAGCGAGTCGGCCAAGACCGTCAGCTCTGCTTTGCCCACTGGTCTGACTTCGTCAGCCGAGTACCACCACGCCACTACCAGCAGCAGCAGCAGCAACAGCAGCGTGTTTTCCACGGTGGTCATCGATAGCTCCATCCCGGTTGAGTCGGCCACCAAGGCGCACTCGACCTTTGTCTGGTCGGAGCCTGCGTACGAGTCGTCGTTCTGGACCAGCCTGGTCGAGAGCACCGTCTCGTCGGCTGAGCCCACTCACCCTGCTGAGTCGTCGACTTTCTCTAAGCCCTCGCACCACGCCGAGACTACCAGCCTTGCCGTGACTAGCGTGCAGTCGACGACTGGCCCTGCCACCACCACCTGGGCGTCCGAGACTGAATTTGCCGTGACGAGCACCAAGCCCGTTGAGCACTCGTCGGCGCCTGTCTCGTCGGCTGTTGCCTCGAGCAGCGTGTACTGCGAGAGCCCGTACGGCTGCGACTCTGAGACTTTCTCAACCGTGACTGTGCCCTCGACTTTCTCGTCGTCGGCTCCGATCGTGTCGTCGACTGTCTCTAGCCAGATGGCCATCTCTGAGACGTCGTCGTACCCCGTGATTGTGCCCACCACTAGCAGCCACATCAAGGAGACCACCTCGTCGCACCCCCCCAAGCACTCCGAGACTGCCTTCACCACTGCTCCAGGCCCTGCGACCACCTCGTCGGCCCACCACTCGGAGCACTCGGAGCACTCCGAGACCGTTTACAGCACTGCTTCTGCTCCCGAGACCACCGCTTCGTCGGCCAAGCCCGTGACTGAGCCCGTGTACAC
Organism: Thielaviopsis musarum; assembly: GCA_001513885.1. NCBI lineage: Eukaryota > Fungi > Ascomycota > Sordariomycetes > Microascales > Ceratocystidaceae > Thielaviopsis > Thielaviopsis musarum. Next base: position 255,685 of record LKBB01000003.1, read on the forward strand.
TCCCACCACCACGCCCTGCGACAACCCCTACGGCTGCGTCCCCGTCGAGTCGGAGTCGTCGTCTGTCCCCGTTGAGACCCCGATTGCATCGACCGTGTCGTCTGCCAGCCCCGAGACTGCTTCTGTTAAGGTGAGCTCAACCTGGGCCGTCCCCCCGACCGCCCCCGTCTTCACTCCCTCGTCATCGGTCGACTACTTCACCTCGCCGTCTGCTGCGCCGACCATCAAGGCTACCACTACCTCGTCCGCTCTGCCCGAGCCCACCAGGTCGGTTTGCACCAGCCCATACGGCTGCTACGAGCCTCTGCCCTCCTCTAGCTCTATCTCTAGCTCCAGCTCTGCTGAATCCATCACCTTTGTCACCATGACCAGCTCCTCCCACATGACCATCACCGTCTCCACCTCGACCGTCGAGGCCACTACCGTGTCGTCTGCCCAGCCCATCGAGACCACCTCGTCTGCCTACGCCACCGCCACTACGGCGACTGCCGCTGCTGAGACCTCGTCTGCCTGGTCGTTCACCGACTACGGCTACAGCTGGCCCTCGTCTAGCTCGTCCATTTCTGTCGAGGCCGCGTCGACCGTCTCCTCGGCCGATCCTACCGGCTTCTCCAAGACTTCCTCGGTCGCTGGGCCCACCGCCACCGCGTCGGAGCTGCCCGAGATCCCGGGTGCCTACACCTACGGCTTCCGTGGCCAGACTTGGCGCCGTCGTGCCGCTGCTGTTAACTAAGCGGCGGTGATGAGGCGGCAGTTTTGTCTCTACTTTTGTGGAAACTCTATCAGCAGAAGTAGGAGGAATTTTCTGGGGCCAGAATTAGATTTCGAAGAAGATGTATCGGTCGGAGATCTGTGGGTTCTCGCTTCTTCCACAGAGAGAGAAAGAGAGACGAGGGTGCAAAAAAAAGAACACACACAAAACTCGGCCCCCGTCAATATTTTCACGCACACTTTTTTTTTCTTTGCTGTTTTTATGCCCACACTTACCGCTCATTTTGTTGTTTCCTGTTCTCAGCCATTAACCGCAGTCGGACCGAATGTTCCTGCCGCCGTTTGATCTCTGTCCTTGTTCTCTTTGTTCTGTTGCAAACCCGGCCCCTCTTTTTAGTTGCCAGTCACTTTGCGGTGTCCCCCCCCCCTCTCCCCCCGGCTTTCCTTTGTCTACTGAAATCTTCTGCTGTCCCGCCCTTTATTTTTCTTCTTCTTGTTTCTTTTATTTTCTTGCTTTATCTCTTCTTGTACAGGCCTTTCGCAAGGCGGTTGTTGTTTCTGTTCTTTCTGGTCTACTCAATACTGCTGTACTTATAATATTTGGTAGCTTTGGTACATAGCTGAATACAGATCAGAGATGGCGACTTAATGTCATGAATACCAGTTGTAGATAGTGGCAAATACGTTCTTCAGATGAATCTTACCCGCTAAATAGCCTGAGACACAGCCTATTGTCTACTGCATCGAGGGTTGCACGACTCACTGCACAATATTGACTTAGACCACCAACTGCACAAACATAGAAATCTAATGCATAACACAGTATCTGAGTAAATATGCTGCTCATAACCGGCAATGAATAATGCACCTCCCGAAACTCGTGAAAAAAAAACAAGAATGCCATATCGCTGCCCAAATGTAGATCGCTCGAATAGAAACACCCGCTGCCCAGCCCCTAGCCCTAAACCCCCTGAATAATTTCTACCGCAGTCCTTCGTCCCAATCCACCCACCGACGAATAATCTCGTCAACTTCGGCCACTCCATCTCTGGTCTGCTCAACTTGGAACCACTCCTTGTGTTCCTTTCCACACGCCTTGCACTTGTCTAGTTCCGCACGCATACCCATGCCCGACAGCTCCAGATGAATAAGTCGCTCAACCTTCTTGACGTGCGGCGTCGTACGGGGCGTAGAACTCGATCCCGACGGAATATACGGGTAGAAGCGCAGCATCTCTACGCTGTGGCCACACTGCCGACTCCACTGGTTCATGCGCCGCTGCACATTTGCCGCACGGCCGATCTTGAGCAGCAGCGGCTTCTTGCGACTGGCCGACGGCGGTCTAGACGACGACGAAGCTTCCATCAGCGAACGTGCCATGTCGCGTGACGGCGCAGGGTCGGATTCGGGCGTCAGCCAAAACATGTAGATGTATCCGGGCTCTTCGGCTTCAGTAAAGCCCTTGGCCAGCTCTTTCATGAGCAACGATGCAGTGGTGGGATCGAGCGTGGGCGGAATCAGCTTCATGTAAGCGCCCGTCTGCGATTGGCGCCGGCGCCGGCCGTTTCCGGACTGGAATTGCGCGGGAAGACCGGCGCTGGGGCGCGGCGCAGAGTGCTGGCTCATGGCGCTGCCAGGCGGGCTCTGGTGATTGTACTGCTGTGATGACGGGCGCGGCCGCGGCTCCAAAAGGTCTTCATCCAGGGCAATCCTGAAACAGCAAAGAGAAAACGAGGGCGGCTTGCGATGATCCTGTGGCGAGTAGTGTTGTGGCGGTCTGCTGTGGCTTTGGTTATTTCCGCCGCTGTTGTGGTTGTTGTTATGGCTAGGTCTCTTTTCTTCCAGACCCATCAAGTTCAGCCGATCCGTGAGCGTATCGATGCTGGTTCGAGGATCGACCTGGTTTCCGCCGGATGGTCTGTTGGACGACTTGGGTGGCGTGGACTGCGTGGCCTGATCGCGATGCTGCCAGCAGTATAGGTTTTCGGCCGGGTTTTCCGTTGAGCTAAGTTTATTCCGTGACGAGGCAGGCGTACCCGGCGGCGAAACCGGCCGGCGACACGGCTTACCGGACGATGTGATTCCGCGGCATGTCCAGGACGAGTTTTTGGGGTCGTGTTGTGCTAGCAGCGACTCTGGCGTGTTGGCGACAAAAGGCATCGTCGCTTGGTAGATAACGATAAAAGTATATAAAGAATAAAAAAGAAAGGAGATGGGCCTTGAAGAGTTTTTGGCCGTCAAATTTAAGCAAGGAAGGCGCGAATAGCAGCAGAGCGCAAGGAACACTGGAAATGAAAACAAAAATGCAAGAGCGGATAAATGCAAATTCAAAAGTTAACAGAGGTAGGTACGATGCCCACGAAGAAAGAACTCATATGCAAGAAGCAGAATACAAAAAAGTTATTATGCAAATAGTAGGGAATACAATATAAGAAAGGGAGTTTTGTTAAGATCACACAAGAAAAACAAGAGGAAGTTGTAGGATTGGCAGGAATATATACGCCGTGCTCTTTCTAAAAGTCAAGATGAAACTTGCGGCACGCATTCTCGTTCTCGTGAACTGCGCCCGACGCAAGACTTTCTTCTTCTTTATACTACTTGTACCCGTCCTTTCCTTTTGCTCGTTTACTGGGTCTCGTGTGTCTTGTTTTGTCTTGCCCCAAGACCCGTCCGTCAAGTCCCTGGCTAAATTCGGTACCTGCCTCCTTTCTTTGTTCGCTTTTCTCTCCCTAGCTCACAAGTGGCATTCTTTATGTTTTGATGACTGGCACTAAAGTTGGGTAGCGCCGTTTTTATTTGCTGTTGGGTCTTATTTTTCCAGCGCTGAATGATGCTGCTATTCTTGGCTCCATTTCACGTCATTCTAGTCGCTCGCTTTGGGCGCCAGATCGAAACGCTTTTGAGATCTTTGTCCCGACGATCGAGAGTAGCTTTACAGGGCTCTTTTCGCTCTGGGGGTTCTTTCTGGGGCGAGAAACATACTTACTTACTACGCCTGTTTTGGGTCAAATTGTTGGTTTCAGGGTAACAGTACTGTACTTTGTAGATAGTAGTAGCTGCACAGACAAGCAGCACAAGCTGTAAACTGCAATTGCTGGGCAAAGACCGCAGACCCGACTAGGCCTTTTTTTTCTTTTTTTTCTCTCTGCTGTGGTTGCTGGCGCCAAATCGCTGGCTTGTTGGTTGGCTGTGGGCTCACAAGTTGGCCAAGCCTTAATCTCGTTGGCGGCCTGCCTGTTGGCGTCTGCAAGTTGGTGTGTTGTGGTGCAGCAGACAAGACCCCCTGCTCCGGAAGAGGAACTTACGCTGCAAGAACTGTAAAGTGTGTCGTATGCGTGTCGAAATAAAAGAAAAAAGAAAAAAAAAGAAGAAAAAAAAGAAATAAGAAATAAGACGGAAAATCCGGGATGCATGCACTAGTGCGGCTAAGCAACGCCAGAAATACGTCGTCATCATCATTTGCTAGCTGCAGATGCAACGCCTGAGCTAGAGCCTGAGCTAGAGTCACAAATGGTCATAGAGTACGAACAGGAAAAAGAAAGGGTGCAGGCAACTCACTTGAGGATCATACCTTGTAGTATTTACACTGAGAAGACATTAGGTAATGCGAATACTACTACTTACTTACTTACCCAATTAAGTAAATTTGTAGTAAGTACGGAGTACATACTGTACGCAGTCAAATTTCGGCCTTGGCGTGTTGACTTTTTACCTTGTCTGCACAGCATAACAACACTCTCGTTTCTCGTTTCTTCTGCTCACATGTGGTTAGGCCGCCCTGCCGCTAGCATGCCAGATGCTCGTGACAATAATGGAAGTAAACAACGGGGCCGTGGCCCAAGTCATGGGTGTTAGGTGACAGCTGGAATGAGCCAGCTGGGCCAACTGCTGAGTTGTATGATGGACTGCTAGGAACGACCAAGAAACTAAGCAGGTATATGTTAGAGTATATGAGTAAAATGAATTCGACCTGTGTTCTGTCATCTTTCTACTCGCGCGGAGCTTCGGCTTTGGCCGATAAAGCAGGCAAAACCCATGTAAAACCCTAGTTATCCCCAACCCTTGAGAGGCCTGTGTTTTTCCCCACAAACTTGCTCAGTTGCCTATTTGGGTCTGGCACTATGGCCATTTAAGAGTCAAGTCGCTCGCAAAAGTTCTGAGCCGCAACGGGCCGGTCTATGATGTAGGCTAAGCCTTTGTATTACCAATAGGAGTAGTTTCCCTCCTTTGTTTTCGGCATCGGCGGTATCAGCTTTGACGGTGGTAATGGCACTACATGATTAAGGAAACAGTCAGAATGAAAGTAAAATTTTCGTTGCTGTCACAGACGTGGCTATAAAACGGGAAGCCAAGACAAATCTGCGTCCAAGATTTTTTTTGTAAAAAGAAACTCCATCATTGTGCTCCCGCTTGTGACTGCATAAGTTACCAAAATGTCTATCACCAAGCTGGCCAATTACAGCTCCTCGGGAGCCTTCTCTGAGGCTCAGGTCGTTGAATACCTCAACTATATCAAACTGCCTGAAGCTGCGCTTACGTTAGCGCCTCTCGATCTGCTGACATCTATTATCCACCACCACCGCGCCACCATCCCGTTTGAGAGTCTTGACCTGCATTACACGCCATCCCGCCATCTATCAATTGAGCCGCTCGATGTCTTCCAGAAGGTTCTCGATCGTCGCCGCGGCGGCTACTGCATGGAAGTCAACACGCTGCTTTCCCACGTTCTCTGGGCCCTCGGCTTCGAATTATTCACCATTGGCGCGCGCACCAACACGGGGCCCAACGGACTCTACGATGGCATCAACCACATGGCCATGCTAGTCGATATTGACGATATGCGCTATCTCATCGACGTGGGCTGCGCAGCCTACGGACCGCCCGTGCCATTGCCTCTGATTGACGGCCACGAAATGGTGGGCGTTCCGCCGTTCAAGATCCGTATCCATCAAAAGACACTGCCGGGCTCGCGCACGTCGCGGCTCAAGTTGTGGGTGTACGGGCTCCAGACGTCGACGATGGAATGGAAGGACTGGTATGCGTTTTCTGAAACGGAATTTCTGCCCGCCGACTACGACATAATCAACTACAACACGTCAACGTCGCGCACGAGCATCATGGCCAACAATGTCATGGTGCAAAAAACGATTATGCACGATGGAGTGACGGTCGGGTCGAAGCAGATGGCCAACAACTCGTACAGGCAGACTCTGGGCGCTGAATCCAGCGAGCCAACGGTGTTGAAGACGGAGACTGAGAGGCATGAGGCGCTTGAGGAACACTTTGAGATTAAGCTGACGGAAAAGGAAAAACGGGCAATCCAAGGTTTGCGCTCCGAGATTCGCAGTGGGTTTTAGGCACATGCGGAGTAGTTACTGTAAATATTTTAGTTACATAGTTACAAACATTCTGTACATATTTGTTCGGAAACATCCGGTTTCATCATTAAATAATCCGGGTTCCATGAGAGTAATGAATAAAAAAAAAAAAAAAATCATTAAATAATGTGCAGAACTGTGCATAGAAATTGTGCATATTGCCAAAGTCAGATTTCTTTAATTCACAGCCTTCTTTCTCTAATGCACAACTCAATCTTACGACGCACGCTTAAAATGCAACTCGCTATCCATAAATTCCTTTGCTTAGACCAATCAGCAGCGGCGCGTCGAACGCGTCTTGTTGGCTCTAGCCGAGCTCTGATACTACGGAGTAGTACTAGCAAAGCTGCCCTTGCCTTTTCTTCTCACCGCAGCCTTTGAAGTTCGCTGTCCCTGCATTCTGGATTTTTCTTTTTTTTTTTTTTTTTTCATACCCCGTTGGGCCTACTTTTATTTATTTCTTTCTCTCTTCTAGATCGTTGAATTGTCGCTGTTTTCTTGATTGATTCCTACGTTTCAATTTACGATTAAAAAAAATCGAAGAACCAGTCGACAAAACCCTAACGCCTTCAATCACCGCCATAAATACCCAACCATGGCTGAATACTCGTCGCTCAAGGTCCCTGACCTGAAGAAGCTGCTCACTGAGCGCTCGCTGCCTACCACTGGTAACAAGGCTGATCTGATTGCCCGTTTGGTTGCCAACGACGAAGAGAAGACGACCACGGCCTCTGCTCCTGCCGCCGGTAAGTTGCCACCAGCTTGCTCCCCATTTATGCGCGCAGCTTAAGCCAAACCCCGTGTTCCCATCGCCTTTCCGACTACTAACAGCCATCGCCAGAGGACGAAATCGACTACAGCGACGACGAGCCCACCGCCCCCGAAAAGAAGGAGGAGCCCGCTCCCGCTTCTGCCGCCGAGGCTCCTGCCGCTGCTCTTGAGCCCGCCGCCGCCGCTACGACCACTGAGCCCACCGAGTCCGCTGCCGCCGCGGAGCCCGCCGCCGCTGCTGCTCCTGCTGATGCTCCCGAGGAGCCTATTATCACGGCTAACCTGTCTGCGACGGATGTTTCTGAGGAGGCGCGCAAGCGTGCGGAACGCGCGAAGCGGTTCGGCATGGACGACGAGGACACGCGCAAGCGGGTGGATCGCGCGGCGCGCTTCGGCATTGACCAGAATGCCGTCAGCAACATGCTGGACCAGGCGCTGCCCGAGAGACAATCGCGCAAGCGTGGCCGCGAGACATCAAGCAACCAGCAGCACAGTAACAAGCGCCAGTCGACGGACCGCAGAGGCAACAATGATCGTCGGAATCAACACAGCAACAACCACAACAACAACAACAACAACAACCGCCGCAACAACAACAACAACAACAACGGTGGTGGCAACAGAAACACCAGCGGCCAGTACAAGAAGTCGAGTATTCTGGATGACCCGGCTGAGCGTGCGAAGGCTGAGGCCCGTGCTAAGCGCTTTGGTGCCGCTGCTTGAAGCGACAAGTTGTGATACCATTTGGTATCTGCCTGACACTCTCTATTTCTTGGTTATCCTTATTTCTTCTTTTCATTGTTCTCTTCCGCATTCATGTCTCTTTCTATTACTTTCTCCTTGAATTCAGCTTCTCTGGGGGGGCCGTTGATGTCTATTTACTCGACTTTTTTTTTATTCTCTCATGCTTCGGAAATCTTTGTCTGCGTTCGGCTTTTGGATTCGGTTTATTGCTTCTTCTTACATTATCTACATTATCATTCAATCGCTTTAAGTTTTGTTACGACCTTTACACGACCTGGAATTACTTGCGAAGCACTTCTAAAGGCGCGGCTTTGCAGAGTTTGTCACAATTTAGACTATGACACCTCCTCGCGCCTGGCTTTGACCTTTTGTGATATCTTGTTGACTCTATAACACTACTAATAGTAGTATCAACACCCGCCATTGGTGTCAATAGCACCTACGGAGTCCTCGTACGTCTAACTTTCGTGGTTGACGATGATGAATTTCGAAATATCATAGCTTGGAGTCAAATCATCGCCAGCGAATATACCGCTGCGATACGATACCGGCCCCCCCATCACATCACCACATCCTCCACCGTAACTCTGATGTCTAGTTCCTGGCGATCATGTAGGCGCAATTGTATGTTTTGCATGTAGTGAGGAGTTTCCTGCTGGATTCAGCTATCCCACACTATCAACTTGGCGCTTCTACAAGTTTTTGGCCAATCCTTTGCCTGGTTTAATGCATACAAAGGGCCCTCCAAATCGTCTCAACTACGTCATTCAAAAGGAGCAAACTCCTGGTCCATTCATTGGGCTAATATGAATTGAGCTTCAAAAGGAAATTGAGCTTCAGTCTAACTTCATATTCGTCCAACTCAAAAACTACTCGTTGAGAAGCGGTGTGGGTGATGGAAGAGGAAAACAGAGGTGAGGGGTATTTTTGTGACGAGCAAATTAAGGTCGGGGGTCTCTTGTTTACTTTTCGCAAATGGTGAATCAGGCTTTTAATTTTTCTTCACGGTCACATCACGTCACATGAAGTGATTGGCCGTATAGTCTTCTTTGGGCAATGCATAGCATTTCCTCACGACAGGCCAAGTTCAAGTCAGCCTAGGCTGATGAACCTAAACCGGCTTTTTTTTTTCATTATCCAACTTTCTCTTAGCTTATTTGTTAAAGTGGCCCATGAAAATAAATAGACGGTATAAACTACGTAATGGATGGGACAGACAGTAGAACAAAAAAGGAATTCTTAATTATTGAACATCAAGAACTGATGCCCTGTCTAGTGTAGAGTTTAAGCTTTAGCCGCCGTTGATTGTTGGCATTTTATTGTTTGCAGTCTGTTCTCATAGTCTCCTTATGACATCACTGAAAAAAAAAAGAAAAAAAAGAAAAAAAAAGCCCGCATAGCTAGCGGACAAGAAAAAAAAGGACTTTTGGCTGCAGCGAATAGGAGCTTTAGTAGGGCCCTAGTCTATGAGCTGAAATTTCTTTTTGTACTTTCTTGTAGTATGAGTTACTACCAGAGAAAATGGATACGGGCTATAAGAGAGATTTTGGAGTATGAAGTCATATTTTTTTTTCTTGACCGCCTCTTAATTTTGGAATGTCTACCTTGTTTTGATGTTTGTGGTGGCGCTTAAAGTAGGACAAGACCGAGTCAGAAGTAAAGGAGGAGGCAAAGGAGAAATCAAGAAGCCCGCCCGTCGTCGCCACTCGATTTTTTTTTGTTGTTTTTTTTCACAGGCATATGATGAGCTATTAGCAGGAGTAATACTAGTAGTATCCAGGATACAATGAAAATGAATAACCAAAACATGATGGGCCATCACTCCATAGGGATTCGATAATGTTCGCCGGCTTCCACATTTTCTCTTGCGAGCTTGCCGTGGATGTGGAAAATAACAACGTGGCTGTAGCTGTCAAGTTAAGTTGGCAAGCCGTTTGTGGGTTATTGTTCGTTTTTGGGTGAACATGGTTGGTTTAGCACAGGTTCCCTCTGTGGCCTTCTAGAGCTGTTACTTATTCCAGTGTTATTTGACAGAAAAATAGCTGCTAGGCTGCTGTAGGAATATACTTGTGTTTAAAATAAACAAAGCCAAATAGCCTACATACTACTTACTTAAGTACTCCGTAAGTACGTAGTAAGTAAGTCACAACATACAGTAGTAATTTATTGAGTACAAATGATGATCCATAGGCTTCCAAGGGCACAAATGATGCAATGGCTGAAAGCCCAAAGGTAAAAAAGAAAAACTACTATGACAAGGGCTGGAATGGAAAGGGTCTCTTAAAAAAAAAAGAAAAAGAAAAAAAGAAAACGAAAAAGAAAAAGAAAAAGAAAAAAAAAGAAAAAAAAAGAAAAAAAGAAAAAAAAAAAGAAGAAAAAAAAACAGACACTCATTGCAGAAAGAAGAAGGAGACCCTCAAGAGACATACTTATGTGGCAATAAAGAAGACAAACGCAAAGATTATTCAACTTGTTAAACACTACAAACAACCTACTACTAGTACTACTAGTGCAGAAACATGCGACTGAGAACAGTAAAGTGAGTCGCAAATCGCTAATAGGAAAGACACTGGAACAAGATAAAGTCAGGGAAGCGGAATTGCAGGTTACAGAGTGTAAACTTGAAAACTTGAGAAAACCAACGCCGAGCTCGGCTTTGCAACCGACAGTGCCAGGCACGGCATTTGCACAGGGGCAGAGCACATAGAACAGCTGCAAAGACGTTATCAAACAATATTTCAAAAACACATGTCTGACTTGGCGCCATTCACTAAGAGAAAGAAGTGAGCTGCTAGTCTGTTTCAAGAAAAGTCGAATCGTTGTTGGCTGCAAAAAGTCGGTCGAGAGCTCATTTAGAGCGGAATCGAGACGCAAGTAAGCGGAACTTGGAGGCTGTTTCCAGAAGTAGAGCTTGAAGGGGTTTTTGGGAGTTATCAAGAGTACAATGAAGGTACGTGAAAAAGATTGGTGTTTGGTCAAGCCTCACGGTATACTTGTCCTATAAAGCATCTCCCACTTCTGCTCATTATCCTCGGCGCTGTTTTCCACATGCTGAAACCCAAGGTGTCCCCCGATATACTGCCATGTAAATTATTCATCACAATACTACAACAAACAATGGCCCGCTCCGCCGCTTCCCTCGCTTGTGCAGGTCAATCGCCTTCTTTGTCGTCCCAGGTTTGTATTTCCTCGCACACCATTCCTATGCATTTGTGTGATTGGCTGTTTAATCAAGCCGGCACGTCCAATCACAGCGACAGATTGAGCTTTGGTCTTTTACAGACGCTAGCACTTGATTTTTCATTTTTCTTTTCGCTTCTCGCCTGAATTTCTTACTGCAACGCGCCTTGAGCTCTTAAAATCCCTGTTGGTACTAACTTAAGTACTACTGAAGTACTTCAATAAATCTTCCAGGTTCATAACCATGGTTATGGAGGGGTGTTAATTTGCTTATAGACTTAGTTTCAGCGTTTAGAAGCGGCAAAAGGTCTATTGACTGCATGTGTGAAGTTGCAATAAACAGTATAGATTCAGTATCGTATGAACCTTTGTATAAACTTGGGTGAGATCTACACAGTTGAAACTAATATTCACCGTCCTTAGTATGTGATGAAATATCACACCGCCAAAGTTGCCAACTCGGCATTTGTCCCTTCTTACTCTAACAATGCAAACATAAACTCTGTCCTTTATTATAGAAAAATCAACTTGCTCCTTTGCACACCAGACAAAAGGAATCACCCGCTGTATCCGCCACCCGCTCTATTGTCTACATGTGTTCTTATCACCAATACACACAAAGACTAGGTTTGCCCTGGTTCAAGTCTCAAGGCGCGTCTACGGTCAGCGCTTTATTCCACTGTCAAAAGCAGATTCTGCTACATGATTGGCTGGCGGCATCTGTCATATAAAGGAACGAGAATTAGTCAACTGCAGAACAAGCGTGCAACAATGTAGAAATCGACCCCAATTCAGCCGAGACAAAAGAATTCACTGGCCAAGTTCTTTTTTTTTTCTTTTTTCATTACTCTCATGGAACCCGAAAGTTATGGAGAGACTATAGTATCTGACCAAGTTCTGCTAGCGTTATATCTAGAGACCCTTGATCCATCTTGAGTGGCTGGAGAGAGCGGGATAGGAGACGCAACCTTTTATTTCTAGACTTGATCTCTGTAGTTGCTACAGAAGCTGAGCAACTGTCGTTATCTTGGGGTCCAAGAAGTATGCCCTTCTCATAGCATTTTACCCCTTTATTGGCTATGATTGCATAGATTGTTAACATCTCCCTAAACTACATGAAAATATTGAGCTACGTGAGACCTCCAGCAGAGTTATACTATTAATTCGCATGTGTCGTGATAATGCACAAGATCTCAAGCTATAAATCCAAATATCTTAGTGGGGGACGAGTGGAGAGTGCTTACTTACTTAAGTATGTTGGTCTAGACCGAACAGGTTTAATGGATAAGCAGCTTAAAAAGTCCATGTGCTAACCAGTCAGACGTTGACTTTGGCCAAGTCGACGTTGCATTGGAATCAGCTATAAAAAGTGAGGGAACGGGGGTCGAGTTAGTACTAATCTCCGACCAGCAACGTCCAAGTTCAGCCCGTCTTTCCAAGGAAGGAGGGGGCGTGTGTACAATATAGTATCCAAAAGGAGAGGATACTCTATTAAAGTACGGAGTTTCTTTCCGTGAGTAGTACTACTAGTAGTACTACTTACTTAGCATCCAGACTCGGGTTGGTGGGTAAGCAGAAGCCATAGGAAGAAGCGAGAAGGGGAGGGAAGCTGTTCTCAAGCCACAGACAAAAGGGCAGGAAGGCCAGACACGGCAAGTAAGCTGAGACCCAGTGTGAAGTGCTTGCAGGCCAAAGGACGTATTGGCTCAGAAGCACTAGCAGCCGTTAGCACCAGCAGCCATTCAAGCACCACCCCACAAGACAAGACCTATGAGTTGCTACTATGAAAAGAAAAAGGGAAGACTAAAAGAAGAATAGAGAAAAGACATTCAGGCATACAAGAAAAACGCATTGATAAACGAGGGAGACGGCAGACAGAAAAGAGAGACGACAGACAGAAAAGAGAGACGACAGACAGAAAAGAGAGACGACAGACAGAAAAGAGAGACGACAGACAGAAAATGTAGAACAAAGGCAGACAAGAAGAAGCTCAATGTCGGCATAGAGTGACTGGGCTGCATAATTTGTATGCTGAGTAAGTGCAGCCGATATGCAGGAAATACCAACCAAGGGAGAGATGAGGGAGAGAATTACTCACTTGGAGGCCAGGTTGGTGGGTGCAGAGATCACGGAAAATGTGACTGTAACAGGCAAGAAGTATCGCTGCAAGTGGAACAGAATCTTGTGTGTGTGTGTATGTGTGTGTGTGTTGCGCTGTGGGTTGGGGTTAATTGAGATTTTCCTTGCTTTGATGAAAAGGAAAAAGGTGAAATCTATGCCATGTTTGTGAACGTAAAAGATGTAGATTATTTGCCTGTCATGATCTGGCTCAGGACCACTCTGTATTCATTTACTACCATATTTCTGCCTCGTTTATGTTGATCGCTGATAACAAAAGTCAAAGTCACTTGACAAGCAACGTCTAGAAACTTCCAGCCTAATACCCCAAGCAAAAAAAAAAAAAAAAAAAAAAACTTCAGCCAACACTGATGGTTTCAGACTCTATGTTTTGCGTCTGCCCTGATCAACTGCAGGCTCCTATGTTGGTAGTGCATATCATGTTTAAAAAAAAAAATATATATATATATGCCGGAACAAAGTGAAAGAGGGCTCCCGCTGTGCTGTGCTTGCATCGGAGCTTCTTTTTCAGTGTACATTCTTTTTTTGATTTTGCCGTGCTTATTGCGGCTGTGAAGAAGCGGTAAACATGGATTTTCTTCAAGCTTTGCGTTTTTTTCTAGTTTTTGGTTTCTTTGTCCAGGATTTTTGGGGCTTTAACTAGGCGATTTAGCTTTTTGATTGTCTGCCCAGTTCCGTTAGGCTGTTCCGCCCCTAGAATAGAGCTCTGTCTGTCTCATTCCCCGCTTAGCCCTGCATTTGTTTTCTTGGGCTGTAAAACTGTGCACTAAGCCTATCGCAGTAAATCAGCACCACTCATGTCGCCTAAAACTTCAAACTATCAAGCAAAGGGTTGACTTGGCAAAAAAGAAATAGTAATAATAAAATAAAAACTAGAAGAAAATGCCAGGGCACGAATCTTTATGCTGCGACTGGATTTTTCCTGCTCCTGACTTACACTGCCCGGTTTGACCCAAAATAGGGAATATAGGCTGTTATAACAGCGTCACATCCCTTGTCTACTCTTTTGCCTTCTGCCTTGTTGTTGTAACGTCTGTGCTCTGCATGGTCCGTCTTGTCAAGCGGTGATCATTAATTCCTCGTTTTGTTAACAAGAAAATTGGTTAAGAAAAATAGTAGAGAACAGACGAAACAAACGTCGGTTTCTTTTCTACGCAAGGGCATAGAATATTTTGGTCAAAAAGTGCATTAGAGAAAGAAAAATCACAAGGAGAAACCACAGGTAAATTGGCCTGGATATCCGGCAAAACTCGATAATGCCCAGACTCGTATTAACTATTGACATAAAGTGTCAAACAAACAGACAAAATCCCAGAGTTACCTAAGTACTCACTTAAGTATCGAGCGTATAAAACGCCGTCTTATAGCAACCATCACGCATAGTGGCAATCCACGCCCTGAAAGTCACGAGACGCTCCCCGTCACATTATTTCCCGCAAAAACGAGTTTTTTTTTTCTTTTTTTTGCCCGTTTTTATGCCGACGAGGCAAGTGAGGCTGAGAATGATACATCAGGATATGTGACTCAATCCCCGTCGTTTGTTTTCTTTTCTTTTTCTCGTGCAATTACTATAGGCCGCCTGCTGTGTTTTCCTTTAGCGATGTTTGCTAGTCAGTGGATATCGGGATATTCAGTTACTCAGGGCTGACTGGTCATGACTTGGGAAAAAGAAAAAAAGGAAAAGAAAAAAAAAAGAAAGAAAAAAAAAGACAATCGGAGCTGATTCTGGGCAGTGACAAGAGCTGCAATATATTGAACATCACAGAAATTCAATGTAATAAAAAAAAAGAATAAATTAACAAGAGCTAGGGCGAACAAAGCTCAATCCATAAGACGCGTGAAAGCGGAGAGCTCGTGCAGATTCCTATGCAGCGTTCTTTTTTTATACCAGTGCATGCAGCCAGTAAGACGCCTTCCAGGGCTCCTGTTTGCTCGCTTTTTTTTTCTCGTTGTCTGTGGTTCTCAGGTTTTGCTCTCACTGCAGCAAGACTCTTTCTGCAGATGCAAGCAAACACAGCCACGAGCAGCGAGGTCAAGTTGGGAATGGGATTTTTGAGAAGGAGGAAGGGGGCAAAAGACAAGACTGGAAGGAAGGCCGAAAGCTGGTTTGGGGGTTTCTTTGGGGGGGGGGGGGAGTGTTATTTGGCGAGAAAAGCTGTAAGGGGATGAGTTAGACATGTGGTGTGGTGTGGTGTGGTGGTTCATGATGGGGAAATAGGGATAGAGATATCCAGCGTGTGCACAAGTCGTGAGCATGAGAGCGACTGCCGTGTTGGACTAGCGACTTATACACCTCGTCTAGGGATAAAACATGCATCAGCCGATCTGATGTGCACCAGGGTAAATAACATGCGTCAACAAGCATCGTGTGCTAGGGTTGAAAGCAACCCTGGCCTGTCTAAAACTCACCTGTCTCCATGTTCTTTTGGCAACGCCAAAAAAAAAAAAAAAAAAAAAAAAAAAAAAGTGCTTTCGACATAAGGCCTTTCAACGCCCCGACACTTGATGGCTGCGTAAAATGGCTGCCAGGCAAGCCAGGCAAGCCAACGCCGAGAATCTCGCTGCATGCTGCAGGTTTTGCAAAAAAAAAAAAGAAAAAAAGGTAAAGTCTAGCTCCAGCTAAGATACAGTGGTATTGACTCTAGGAATTATATATTATATATATTTTTTTCTTGGGCTGTCATAGGAGAATAAGAGACGAAATAGGCGAAACGGGAAACCATTGGCTGTTGGTTTTGATTGCTCGTTTTCTGCTCTGGGTCGAGTTTATTTCAGTGTTTTTCCATGTCTATGTGCGTATCTCGTGGCTTCGCCCGTATTCTTTTTTTTCTTCTTTTTTTTTTATCTTTTTCTTCTTTTTTTTATCTTTTTCTTCTTTTTTTTTTATCTTTTTCTTCTTTTTTTTCTTCTTTTTCTTTGTCTTTTTTCTTCTTTTTTTCTTCTTTTTCTTTGTTATTTTTCTGCTTTTTTTTTCCTGGTGAGCTCAATGTCTCATGGAAAGCTACATGCGCTCTTCTCACGTCATTCTACTAGTTGGCGGGTTTATGAATCAATTTGCCTTGTGAGTTATCGTGTCAGTCGCCCTCTTGCCAGCTCACTTTTACCATCAGCCGGCCTAAAAGGTGGTTGTATTCTGGGGCCCTGTGGATTTGGGCTTCCGGGATGTTTTCTTTTGTTATCGTTCCTTGAAGCTGAAGATGACTTGTTTGGCTGCCGCCAGCTTTAGAAGTGAGCAAGGAAAAAAGAAAAAAAAAGAAGGCGATTTAAGCAAGGCTGTGCTGGGTCAAAAACCTGGTCACTGAATCTGCAGCCCTCCCAATGCATGTAAAACCAGGCTTTCTTTTTTCTTCTTTAATCTTTGATTTTATACTGCTGAACTGCAATAAGTGTGACAGTGATAGTGACCAGTGAAAATTCAAGGGAAAAGAAGAGAATAAATCATAGCAACACAGAAAAGATACACATCTTTGTCAGTCTTTTTTCATATTTAATTCAAGCTTTGAGGAATATTTAGCTGAACGAGCATCTTTCTGTAGTTTCTTTTTGTGCTATTATGCAGTACGATTTTCCGTTGTATTCCGCCGTGATTCTCAAGCCACAATCACTGTATTGTTTTCTTTCTTTTTTCTTTCTCTTTCTTGTATTTTTCTTGCATTTTTTTTTCTTTCTTTTTCACCTGCAGAGCTTGCGCAACTCGGCTCAGACCACAAAAAAGGATTAAAAGAAAAATACAAGCAGGGAGTAAAAAAAATAAATAAAATAAAATAAACTTTCAGAGTCCCTGCAAGAGGGAACCCTTGGCTTACACCAAATCCCAAGAAACAAAGGAAACCAAAAAAAAAAAAAAAAGATAGAGTCCAAGCCCACTCCAGTCCACTCGGTATAAGAACAGCTTAAACGCCGCCGAGTGGTAACATAGAAGGAAGACCTGGCTTTTGCCACCGGCTTCTTAACTCGCTAATTCTTTTTCAGTAACTTGTTTTTTCATTGTAAAAGCCTCCCAGTTCACTTTACAGCTTGACTCTTTCTTGTCTTGTTCTTTCTTCCATTCTTCTACTCTGTTCTGCCTGTCTGCTCTGCCTACAAACTAAATCTCATCCCCCCACACCACACCCTCAACTTCCAGAGTATGTGCCCGTGAAGAATGAAAAGCGTCTTTGTCTGCGCCCCCCGTCTTCACTGTCGTGTGTTGACCTTTTTCTCCCTAACTTGCCCCATTCTTCGACAATCAAACACACCTGTCTCTCGCCATATCGAGAGTACCCAATAATGCCACCGCCTTCGGCCCACACAAACGTCAGCTCAACGGCCCGGGCTCTTCGCACCCCGAGGGTCTACGGCTACGGCTACGGCTACAGCAGTACCAGTGCCTCGGAAGATGAGCCGCCTGCCGACCCGTCTTCTCGGCCTCGGCCCCGGCCCCGCAGAGACACTAGCGAACCCGTGGCTATTCGCAAGCCTCTTGCTACTTCAAAAAACACCTCAAACGGCGTCGGGCCTAGACTCCCCGTGGCCACTACGGCTGCTCGGAGGATGTCGTATGGTTTGCCAGCGAATCCCCGCCCGGTCAAGGCACAGACTCCAACTGCTTCAACACAGAAGCAGCTACCAACCAAGAAAATAGTACAACAACCCCAGCAACAACCACCACTCTCACGACGACGCTCAGAACTTATCCAGGAAGTGCCCCAAATCAACACCAGAGTCGCCCCCATAATAGCAACCCGTCAACAGGGCCCGTCTCTCTCGCCTCAACCAAAACGGTCCGCCCACAGCCCTCATAACTCTACCAGTTCCATCACATCGTCTGGTATTCCCAGAGCTACCAGCCCGTCTAATCCGCGGATATACCCCGAACTCGACCGCTGGCCTCGCCACGTCCGCCAGCCGTCTACTGCCTCGCTATCAAAAGACGATGCCGATGTTCCCTTTCGTCTTACCACTGACCTTCCCCCACCCACTCCCGGTCTCCTTTCGGGCACAAGCAGCCAGTTAAGCGCTAGCCCAAGCACAAGATTCAGCGAGTCGCCGGGCCCGTGGCCGTGGTCGGCAGGCAGCATGAACAACATGCTGGCAAGTCCGTATAGCAGAGACACCACGCCGACATCGCAGACTTCGCAGAGCCCTTGTACTGTGGCCGTTACTCGCTTCGCTACTACGGCCAGAAAGACCAGTGTGAGTCCGGCCGTGGCCAGCACCAGCCCTGATCCGTTGGTCATCAGCACCAACAGCGCTGCTGGGACCGAGACCAAGACCAAGAAGAAACTCAAGACAAGACCAAAGTTGTCTCTGCCGTGCCCGAGCCCTCCTCCTCGCAAGTCTTCATATAAGAACCTGCGCCCGCGGGACCGCGACCCGGTGACCTCGCCCACTTCGCCTCCAGTGTCCATGATGACCCGCCCCAGCAGACCCTCTGCTGAGGCCCGTCGCTCCATCTCTTCGCCCTTCAGATCCACCACCACCACTACTGCTGCTGCTACTGCTCCCGCTCGCTCTATTCCTACTGCCGCTGCTGCCCCGCGCCGCCCCAGCAGAGACGGCATTCCCGACATGACTGGTCTGCACGAGCCACCCCGCGTCATCCAAAGCAACCTAATCAGCTCGCACGTCCGCAGAGGTAGCGACAGCAACGCCGCCGTCGCCGGCCTCGGCATGGCTTCATCCCCTGAACGCCTGCGCAAGCTCAAGCCGGCTACTCCGCCCAGGCTCGTTGCCGCTACGCGCACCATCCAGCGCGAGCCTACACCTGCGCCCGAGCAGCCCAAGCAGCTCCGCACGCCGAGCCCCGTGGTGGCTAGTTCCTCGCGCTTTGCCTTTTTTGGCAAGAAGAAGACTACCGAGGCCACTGCTAGCACGACTGTGGCGCCCCGCGAGATGCTTTTGCGCCGCAAGGGTCCTGCTGCTGGAACGGGCCACGAGGGTTACGGCCGTCTGGGTGCTGTGCGTCGCCGGAGCGGCAGCTTGACGAATGTCTTTCGCGGCCAGTCGTCGTCGCAGGAGAGTCTCCCCGCCGACACATTCCTACTTGATCGTATGTCTCCTGTGGTGATTTCGGGCGGCGAGGTAGTTAAGAACCACAACAACAACATCAACAACATCAACGAGTGTCTCTCCCATAGCAGCAGCAACAACAGCTTGACTGTCGAGCTCAAAGGGTTCCAACCCTCGGCCAGCGCGCCCACTCTCCGGCAATCGGCCATCCCGCGCACCACCCGCCGGCCCAGCGATAGCAGTGACTCCGAGTCAATTGCGGCGCAGTCAGCACTGGCCTTCCGCAAGCAGCAGCGGCAAAAGATTTACTCTGGTGATGCTGCGCGCAAAACGGCCGGCACAGCCAAGTCTGCGTCTCCGTTACCGGATTCGGTCGATAGCAATATCGATGCAGTGTTTTCTGATGAGTCATCAGCTGTGGACGCCGGATCCACTGCCACCGTTGCGACTGCCGTGTCTTCTGCGCCCAGCGCCACTTGTGCGCCTGTGCCTGCCGCGTCTCTTGCTGTTGTTGTTGCTGCTGTCGCTGTCTCCGCAAGCGCCTCAGCCACAACCCTAGCCACAACCACATCAGCGGAGCTCCCAAAAACACACGGACTGAAAGCGGGCCCGAAAAAATTACTCAAGCAGCCCCGCTCGCCGCGGCGTTGGAACCCGTTTTCACGCTCTCATGCCGCCAAGTCTGCCGCGGCGCCCGCGTCGCCCGTCGTAGCTGCCGTTGAGGCTGTGCCTTTGCGCAAGGTCGCGTACTACATGCTCGACTCGGTTGAGACGGAGAGCCCCGCTAATGACACCGTCGATGCCGCCAATGTGCATACCGTGCGCAACATCCTGCGCAGCGCAGACGTGCAACTTCCAGACTCTACCGACGACAGTCCCGCCCCGGAGCCTGCCGTCCTGGATCCGCCTGCTGCGCCATACGGCACTTGGTCGTCCAACTCGTCGCCAGTGCTCCCGCAGCCCAACAAAATGGACGGTCCCTCTGTGCCGACCACGGCCATACAGCAACCGGGTTCTCGTCTACGCCAGGTCGGCCGCATCCCCAAAGTGGTTAGCTCGCGCACCGCCGCTCTGGAGCCCGAGCTGTTTCTGCCGCCGCTGGGCATTCCGCCGAGTTTTTCGCGCCCGTTCAACCGCGTCAGTTTCCACGCTGCCATGAAGACGCACCGCAACTCGTGCGTGCCCACACTGACGGTGGCCACGGCCACGGCGACTCTGCTGCAGCCGAGTCCGCCGATGGGCACGCCCGATCTGGCTACGGATAGCACGGTCTCGGCGACCACGTTGAATGACTCGCCGGAGATAACGATGTATCCCGTGCGCGAGCAGACAATCGAAGTAGGTCGTGTGCAGCCGGGCATAGAGTTTCTGCGCTTTTCGCCGCGCAAGAGCTCGAGCGACTCGGCAACCACGTCTTCGGGCTTGTACAGCTTTGTCAGCGACATTGTGGCCATCCAGCCATCGGCCGATGCACCCCTGGGCGAAGACGAGGTGTGGGACGAGTACGACGATCTGCTGAATGTACCGCAGCCTGCCTACGCGCCCACTACCGTGTCGTTCCCACCCGAGGGCCTGCCAATTGAGCTGTTTGACGACGAGGAAATCGCACCGCTGTCCGCCACGTCGTCCAAGGGCTCGCCGTTCCATCTCGAAGCCTATCATACCGCCCTGTCACCGACTGCCCGTTTCACGCAGACGTCTAGCTCCAGCAGCACCGACATGACGGAGCGCCTCCGCATCATTTTTGCCCCAAAGCCGGCCTCGCCACCGCCCACGGTCCCTCTGCCCACGCCTAGTGCCCGCTGCAGCGTGGCCACCACCACAAGCAGCTGCCACTCGCACCTGTCGTCGGCCAGTTCGGGCTCCGACTCGCCACTGGCACAGGTCAATCTGCGCGTGGGCTCGATGACGGTGAGCAAGTGGTTGACCTTTGGCCACGTCATGTTTTCGCCCGTGCGCGACCAGCTGCTTTCCAACCCGTTTCCGTCGTCGTCGTCGCTATCAGCAATGATCTCGCCGTCGACGCGGAGCATGCCGGCCTCTCTTCCCGAAGTGGCGATGCACCACTCGGCACCTAGCGTTCTTGTCGTTGACGGACTTGGAAACGATGACTGGTCGTTTTATGCCGCCGAGACATACCCTGCTACGTCCTTTTTCAACCTTTCGCCACGCGCTCCCATCCCTGCCGATCGCCGCGCCAGCACAGGCTTCCCGCTGAGCCCGCCGAACCACCACCAGATCCAGTACACGTCGCTGCAGCACAAGTTGCCCTTTGGCGCTGACACCTTTGTCGCCTTGGTGGTGCGTTTCCCTGCCGCCGGCCCGGAGTCGCACCTGCGTAATCTGATTAGCGAGGCGCGCCGCGTGCTCGTTCCCGGCGGATACATTGAGCTGTCGATTCTCGACGTCGACCTGAACAACATGGGCAACCGTGGGCGGCGCGCTGTGCGCCGTATCAAGGAACACCTGCGCGAAAAGAACCCCGCGACGGAGCTCGGATCCACAGCCGACACGCTGCTGCGGCTGCTCAACTCGCGTGGCTATGCCGACATCAAGTCGTGCCGCGTCGGCCTGCCAGTCGGCGAGGCGAAGCGCAGCGGCAAGCGTGATACGCGTAGTCTGGCGGAGATGATGAGCGACGAGAGTCCGGCGGCCGACGAGAGCATCACAAAGATGGTGTCGCGTGTGGGCCGCTGGTGGTATGCGCGCTGCTACGAGGGCGTCAAGGCGGGCAGCGGAGCGGAGACGAGCATGTGGCGCGATCCGGCGCTGTTGGCTGAGTGTGCGGAGTGGGGCACGAGTTTGAAGCTGATGGTGTGCCATGCACGCAAGCCGGTGGACGGGCTGAGCCGAGTTGCCTCGATCTAACTCTTTTTTATCCTTTATCTTTGTCTTTCTTTGTTTTCTCTACTTTCTTTTCTTCTCTCTTTCTCTTCTCTCTTTCCTTTGTCTTTCCTTTGTCTTTTCTTTTGTTTCAAATCATATATCACGGCATCTTTTGATATGGCGAGCGCAGGCTCGACCAAAAGCCCCAGCATTTTAAGCACATTCATTCCATTGCCACGGCTAGACTGGTGGCTGTTTGGTTGTTCTTTTTCGTTTCTTGTACATTTCTTTTTTTTCCCTTTTCTTTTTCTTTCTTTTTTTTGTTTGCTCTTTTTGATATCCCATTTTGCTCCATTATCTCTGCTTACTCCCCTTCTGGAATTGGGTGTTTTGACAGGGTTTTGTAGCATTCTCTTGTTTGGCTTTCCGATTTATGATATTCATGTTTTTATCACGATTTGATTTTGATAGCATCGCCAATGATGGCTCTCCAACATGATAATACTACAGTAATACTCCTGATACCTTTTTAGCATGCTTTAATGTGTTGCCTCCTCACTTGTTCGTATTGAAACCATGAAATCACGGGATGGGCCCGTCGCAAGTTCTAGATTCTATCAGCTTTGAAGATGACGTGTCTCAGGTCAGGTTTCGCTACTTCTACTAGTGTGTAGTACTAGCAGAGGTTCTTTTCGGCATTGATAGTTGCCCCGGGCTAGACCGCTTCGGGAAATCTGTGGACTAACTATGGCCGGATAAAATGTCTTGATAGTCGGCAAGCGAGCCGGCCCGACGGAGATCAGCTGTTTTTTTAGTAGCGGACTACCATGCTAGGCTATTACAATCGGACCAGCAAGTGATGGCTATATAACCAGTGGCTCTTCTCCTGCAATGTCCATGATAATATCTAACACCTACACTGTCCACAGTATATCATGGCCGACCTCAACTTCACCACCCGCGACGTCCTCGCCGCCTTTCGCGCGCACTTTCGCCACGAGCGCGACTTTACCTTCCAATTCGACACCGGCACCGCGCCTATAGTCTCTAAGCAGGGCATCATCTACGTGCTCCAAGGCACCTCGAAGCAGCGCTATGCTATGCGCATCCCGGTGCATCTTGCCGACAAGGGCCAAACGCTAGTGTCCAAGGCGGTGCTGTACCACATTGACCTTCTCACGAGGCTGGCCGACAGCGGGTTTGGCTGGTCGCCGCGCGTCATGGCGCAGAGCGCCGAGTACGGCAATGAGATTGGGTTTCCGTACATCATTGTCGGGTGGATTGAAGGTCGGGCTCTCGAGTGGGATCAGCAGACACCCCGTGATCGGGCGATGCGGGATAAGGTGCTCTGGCAGATGGCAGACATTCTTCTAGAGCTGGCCATGTGCACACAGGAAACGAGTAAGTCATGGGGGAGGTGGTGGGTTGTATATATATATATATATATATATATATCCAGGCCACTGCAATAAGACGCCGTACCAAGGCTCAGCTAACGGCTTCTAGGATGTGGCCATTCGGCAGAGTCGTACACCACTGAGCTGGTTGACTGGAAAATGGTACACGTCTCTCGGGGCGAGTATCCCAACATGTCTCTGCGTGACTGTCTCGTGCAGCGGGCTCTCGTGCACAAAGCACTGGCCGGGGTCCCATCAGTATCGTCGTTTTCCCTCTCTCACGAGGCACTCAGCGCGCGCAATATTCTTGTCGATGACGCTTATAATGTAGTCGGGTAAGTCTTTTCTCTCCAGGTCCCCCCCCTGACACGACACTTGTAAGCACCACCCTAACGCGCCGTAAAAAGCATCATCGGCTGGGGCTTCTCGCGCCCGCTCCCCATCCAATTCACCGTGCGCTTCCCACGCTTCCTCACTACCGAGCCCGACCTGGCCACCCATACACCGCCGTCCGAGAAGCCCGATAACACAGTCTTCCTGACGCCGTCGTCAACGCTACGCACCGACCGCATGTTCTTCCTGACCAGCATCCTGACCAATGTCGAGCCGCAGTGTCCGCATGCGGCCATCCGGCGCTGGGTCTCGTTTGCCTTTTCCGATGCAGACACTGATTGGCGACACTTGGTGGTCGAGTCCGCGCTGCGACTGGATGTGTACGACTGGATGAGTAAGCGGGGGTGGCTGCTGGATGCGGCGACGGGAATGAAGCCATCAATAGAGGATTTGATGCGAGAGATTGATGGATTTGAAGGGTTCTTGGAAAGGAATCAGGGCCATGTAAAGGGGCCGGATCGTAAAACATTGTTGGCGGCGATTGGTGTATAGTTGCAGCGGTGGTGGTACTATTAATTGGTAGAATGACGTCATGGAAGCCATCGCAGGTCACGTGTCGATTAGATAAGAAATTTCAATTGCTTCAACCATGAGCTGCTAATGGAACTCAACCATATCGCCACCAATTCTTCGTTTTGGCCTGCACAGAATACCCTCTCAAATACTGGTAGCCAGAGTACCTTTTTCAAATGCTGGGAGCCAGAATATCACGCCAGCTGTGGCCGGCATCTGCCCGCCAGCGTTTCTACTCGAGCATCCGCAAGACCATCCAAGGTATGTGAACAATGTTTCTCCAGTGCTAGTAGTAATACATACTAGTAAGCACCATGGCTAAATACCCATAAACCGCCAGTATAGAATACGATGTGCTGCTTTTGCACCAAAACGCGCAGTCCGGCGGCAAGTTCACCGTAACGCCGCCTCTGCGCCCCAACGAAACCATCAAACTGGCCTATGGCGGCGAAGTCTCAACCGATCTGCTGCTCCAGCGCCACATTCTCGACGCCGTTACCGACTCACGCGGCCACGTCGTCGACATTTACGAGCCGTCTCTACCGGCATACATCCACAACGCGCCGAACCGGCTCGCCACGCCCATCTACGCCCAGGACGCCAGCCTAATTACCTCGCTGCTCGACATACACCCAGACAACAGCCCAGCTGCCATGCCGCTTGAAATCTTCGAGGCCGGTACGGGTATTGGCGGGCTTACGCTGCATCTAGCGCGGGCCATCCACGGCGCGAATCCGCCGCTGCCGGAGAAGCTGCACGGCGCAATTCTCCGCGGCGAGTACAAGACGGGCCAGCCGCGGGACAATGCCAAGGAGGCGCTGGTCGAAGACCACCATGTCAAGGTGTTTGACGATGCCAGTGTGCAGACGCTGCATGACGAGTGGCTACAGAAGCGCAGGGCCGTGGTGCACACGCTGGACCTGAAGCACTCGCACAGTCGCTACGCGCACAAGCTGATTCGCAACTTCCGCCGCGCGCAGTATCTGATGGACGTGTCGTTCCACGTGAGCACGATTGAGAACTACCTGGGCGGGCGGCTGGCCGAGAGCAGCGGGCAGCCGTTTCTGGATTGTGCGTTTCTGGATCTGCCGGAGCCCGAGGCGCACGTGGATGTGGTGATGAGGGCGCTCAAGCCCAACGGCACGCTGCTGGTGTTTGCGCCGTCGATTACGCAGGTAGCGCGCGTGATCAAATGGGCCAAGGGCCTGAAGCCGGCACAGCTGCGGCTGGAGAAGACGCTGGAGTTGCCGCTGGCTACGAACAATGATAGTACGCTGCGCGTTGGAACGGGCGGCAAGGAGTGGGACGTGCGATATGTGCGTACCAAGAAGGCGGTCAAGGAGAGCGCAAGAGAGGGAGAGGAGGGCGCAAGAGATGGAGAAGAGGGCGCAAGAGAGGTAAAGGAAGAGGCTGATGACGATGTGTTGGTGTGTCGGCCAATGGTATACCAGCGGACAGTCGGCGGAGGGTTTGTGGGAGTGTTTCGCAAGCTGCTTGGAACTCAAGGACGGATTGTCCATGAGGGGTCTTTGAATCCGACCAAGAGAAATTCTCGCTATTCCAAGATTGAGGCTGTTGATGTTAGGGATGAGATTACTGCTACAGAATGAAACTACAGTTTATATGGGAATATAGGGATCAAGGTTCTATTACTCGATGGGCCTATGTACGAATAAATCACTAATCACGAAAAGAATAAAAGAGAAAAAAAAATATCATACAAAAAGTGTATATTGAAAAAAAAATTAAACTATCAAGCCAAACCAAAGAAGTCAAGCCAAGCAAAAGGGGGAATGTCTAGAGTACACAATCACACTCTCCGTCGGTGCTTGGGAACTGACTTAGTAAGCGACGTCACGGGCGTGGCGGCGGCGGCGGCTGTACGAGCACGACGAGTCGGAGCTGGTGGCGGCAGCAGCTGCAGAGGTTGTGGTAGCAGCAGCAGCAGCGGAGGTGGCGGCGGAGGTGGCAGCTGAGGTGGCAGCGGCGGAGGTGGTAGTGGCCGAGGTGGTGGTGGCCGAGGTGGCGGCAGCGGCAGAGTCAGAAGACGAGGACGAGCCAGAGCCAGAGCCAGAGCCAGTCGAGGTCGAGCTGGAAACGGCACCCGACCACAGAGCAGGACCAGGGATGGCGTAGCTGGTCAGCTTGGTGTACGGGTTGAACTTGATACCGGAGTCAGACGGCTTGTACAGAGCAGTACCCAGAGTACCACCGGTCAGCTCGGTAGTGCCGGAGCCGGAGACGGCAACGTTGAAGCACTGGGGGTAGTTCTGAGCACCGTTCTCCTGGCCAGCGGCGTGCATGGCAATGATCTCGTGGCGGAGGACGTAGTTGCCGGCAGCCAGCGTGGACGGGATGGTGGTGGTCCAGGTGTTGTTGTTGGCAATCAATCTGTCGGAAGCCCAAACCTGGGTCGACAGGTCGATGCCGTCCTCATCGATCTTGTTCCACTTGAGCGTAGTCTTGTCGACCGACGAGCAGTCGCCATTGCACTTGGCAATGTAGGTCAGGACAGGGCCAATGTGCGACGAGGGCCAGTCGGTCCACTCGAAGCCGACCTTGCCGCCGGCCTTGACCGACTTGGCGGTAGTCTTGCCGGGCGTGGCCGACTTGTGGCAGATGATGTCGGAAGTGGCGTAGTCCGAGCCGTCAACGAAGCCGTTGTCCAGGTTCTGGGCAGTCCACGCGGCAATCGAGGGGGGAGACGACATGTAGGCGTACTCCAGCGAGAAACCATCCTCGTACGTGCCGTCAAGAGTGAAGCCGGTGACATGGCCGTGAGCAGCGGCAGTAGCAGCGAAAACACCAGCGACGGTGAGAATGGTGGCCTTGAAGGTAGACATTTTTTGAAGATAAAAAAAAAAGAATTGATGTAAAAAGAAAAGAAAAGAAAGCTTGGAGTTGGCTCACACAGTGAGTTGCAAAGTAAAAGAATGAAGTGATAAACAGAATCAATAAAGAATGACTGAAAGAACTTACACAGTAAGTCTGGTGAGAATGGAACAAAGAATAAAGAAAGAGAGTGAAAAAAAAAAAATGTGTACTGAAGAGAGAAGACCAAGAAAAAGGTTTCCAACAAGTTGTCGAGATGCTTCTCTTTTATACCTTTTTTTTTTTTTTTGTTTTTTGTTTTCGAAAGACAGATTGTGGTCCGGCTTCAAGTTACACGCTTGTCGTGTGTTTGTCGTGTAAGTGGTGGTTGATGTAGCAGTACTTTAGTCGCTGCCCGCAACTAGGCACACACAAAAGTACAGGTACATACATGCGCGGCTTATGTGCAAACACCCTCTCGGTTCAAACGGGCCAAGGTTAAAACCTTGGGCTAGACAGCCCCCCTTAATCTCAGGTCTCTGTTTATTCACGCCCGGGAAAAGATCAGACCACGAAACGTGAAACCAAAGTGATTAGAGGGAACTCTGGGTGACTGACTGCATAATAGAAATTGGATGGCTAGAAACTGGTTGGCTAGAAACTGGTTGGCTAGGAACTGGCTGCCCGGGACTGGCTGCCCAGGACTGGCAAACTTCAAAGCAACTCTGGCTCATGCCGTGCTTCCTTGGCCCACCAATAACTTCACCAATAACAACCTCCATATATCATCACTTGCAGCTCCTGTCACTTACACTCAACCTCAAACACCCTGCTCTCATCCTACTTCCTTCTCTGCTCCTCAAAACCGTCCCATCTCCCCGCTGCCATACCCCCGAACATTTCTTGACGTTTACCCCCAAAACGGCCATCCATTGCTGCCACTCTCTAACCTTGTTTTGCGTTTGCTTCCCTGCTCTGTCTGGCTTGTACGAATACGCGTTTCGTCTCGTTTCTCCTGGCAGCCGTGGCGTGACCAGCCGACCCAGCCAGGTTTTTTTTTCCGCTTATTCTTGTCTCTACCTAGTTCATTCAGTCCAGTCAACCCGGTAACTCAACCCGGCTTGCCGCCAGAGCCAAGGCCCGATTTCCAAGCCATGTAGCTATTTTTTTGTCCGTTCTCCTTTCCTTTGGCTAGAGCCTATCCTCTCCTCCAATATCGGGCTCTCAGGTTCCTTGGCAAACTGATTGGCTCTCGCGTCTTCTTTGCCTCCCTAATACATCGAAATGCCAGCTTGTTTGCCTTGTCCTTGAAATGTGCCGGTCTTGCCGCCTGAGAACCTCACAAGAATGAGAAAAAAGAAATCCGCCGGAGTTGCGGCATAAACAAACAGCAGAAGCGAGGGTTTTTTTTTTTCATGATCCTAGTAATAATAGCAAAAGTCAACTTGGAAACAGAAGGGGTTTGCACAGGAGGCACGGATCTTGATAGGCCAAGAACGTTTGCGAATCACATAGGAAGAGTAACGGGAACGGCAAATCACATATGAACAAAAGAAGAGTAACGGGAACGGCAAATCACATATGAACAAAAGAAGAGTAACGGGAACGGCAAACCACACAAGAACAAAGGAAGGGGTGACAGAAACGGCAAATTACTACTCGAGGACAACTGCGGTAGGTCAAAACACAGCGTATCAACATAACATGGGATGGGATGTGCGAGCATTGGATGTGCGAGGATGTACTGGTTCAGACGAAAGAAGCAAAGAATTAGACCAGTCGCCAGGGATCAATGCGGTCATTGCGGGCTCTGCTTCCCATCGTCATTGTTTACTCTGTTTGTTAGCCAGGTCCAAAATACTGTTAGCCAGTTCCAAAATGGTGCAGCTTTTCTTTCGTCACGGGACATAAAAAGTGTCCGGCCAAGAGGCGGGCTGTGTTTTGTCCATCGGCAGTATTAGTAGGTGTTTATTAATATTAGTAAAGTGTCTTTTCTTTCCTTGCCCACTACTGCCTATGTTGTTACCCTGTCGACAGGTGCCACAAGTGACCTGTAATCACGGCAATCAAAGGAAGAAATATCAGCGAGATTGCACTAACTTGTCACTGTCAGGGCCTGTATTTTTCATGCGAGCACTAAAGACTGCTACTTATTTAAGTACTTGAGTAATTCAGATTCTCCTCCACTGTTATTCTACAACTCCTCTTTTGTTCCCCTTACAGCCCATCTCCCCAAATTTCCACCGTTTTGACGCTTCTCCGTGTTTTAACCTGCCGATAATTTGCTGTATCGTTTTCGTCTTGGCAATCTCAGGAGATCAACGTAACTTTGAGCCCATTGGCTTCGGCTTTTTTTTTTTTTTCTCACAGGCCAGCAGCTGTAAATTCTCCGGCTTCACTCACCAAACTAGATAGTATTATACATATTCCCTTACATGCTGTACATCATTCGTACAAATACTTGTAAACGTGGCTTGCTGTTCCTTGTTTATGCTAAATACCATGTCCCCTGGCTTAGCCCTGTTTTATGTGTATCCGCCCACGCCCCCATGGATATCCCGTTTAAACAAAATCCCGCCTATCGAGCTGGCCTGCTCCTTGCTAACCGAGCGTCTTGAAAGGCCGGCCTTTGTTTTGCTGCCTTTTTCTCTGCCCAAGATTAAAGAAAAGCCGGCCAACTGGCCCCATGGCTTGCCGCTTTGGGCACTTCAAACAATGGCTGTTACAGATTTCGGTTGGCTCGTCCCATCAAAGGGCAGATCAGCTCCGATCCCTAGAGTAATGATCTGAGCTTACGTTGCATCAAAGGTTCCTTTGGCTGCTCTGCTCTGCTTGTCTGTTCTGTGTGTTTTGTCTGTTCTGTGTGTTTTGTGTATTTTGTGTGTTTTGTGTGTTCTGTTCTGCTCAGTAACAATCTACAACTTAGCGCCAACCCGTTGTGCCTAACCCTACCTATTGCCTGGAAAACACTTAAATTCAAGGCCAAAACTTCATCGTATGAAGTCGTGAGTGGAGTCTCATCTTATTGATTTCCATCTACCCTGATGATCGGATGTTGATCAATCGTCTTCACGATTGCGCGACCCCTGATGTTTGTTTCCCGGTCGTCAAATAGTATTACCCTACGAATAACCCTTGTTTGCATAACCCTACCGCTTATACATTTTATTCTTGCATGGCCCCAGGAAGTAGAAAAGCCAACGGATGCCGTTCATTTGATGGAAAAGGTAAAAACGTGCGTGCACGCTGAAAATGAGCCAAAAAGAGGAAATGAGTCGTTCGAAGAAACCATTACGAAAATCCCAGAATATCCTTATGGTTTGACATTGGACCAGAACAAGAAATAAAAACAACTAGATATTGGATGTATTGCCCATTAAACTCTAAATGCTGAAGACCAACCGAAATCGCCAAATGCTAAACACCGAAATCACAAAATGCTGAACCAACCGAAATCGCCAAATGCTAAACACCGAAATCACAAAATGCTGAACCAACCAAAATCGCCAAATGCTAAACACCGAAATCACAAAATGCTCAACCAACCGAAAAACCAAATGCCGAATAATAAAAACCATATCCTATTCCACATTCTGATGCTTGATGAGTGAAAGCTGGTTAGCAGCAGGCCTCAGCCAGGGACATCAGCCCTAAAAAGCTCCGGGCTGTTCTTGACGAAAACACCGGTAGCATCCGATCAAGGCCAAGGCCGAATAGCCGCTCGTTGGCGGAAGCACCAGACGGAAGCAAATAAGAACTCTATAGGAAGATTTGTGGTATAAACCACGGTGATGCCATGGGCAAAAGAAAAGTTGAGAACATGCATGTTATTCTATAGCGGCGGAAGTGAGAGTACCACTAAAGAAAACAGGCTTGCTCACAATCAAACATTGATATGATAATCGACTACCGAGATAAAGGCAAGGCAATCCAATAAAACATCAATGCTTGTTTAAAAAAAGACAAAAAATTCAAGGATATGGAGAACCAGGACTACCACGTCTTTGATCACGAAGTAGTAGTCTTCTTCAATTGCGCCGGCTCGGACACAACAGGCAGGTTCTCCATCTTGCCGCCCATCTCCAGCCATTTGGGATCAATGACTTCATTGCGGGCAGCGTAAAAGAACTGGTAAGCAAGCTTGACGGTGCCATTGCTGACACCAACAGCATCTGCTACCGCCTTTAGAGTGCGGGGCTCACCCATAAGGTGGGAAGCCGCATAGATGCACGTGGCTGCAATCGAAAGCGGCGAGCGGCCGGCCAGGTTGGCGATGGCTGCAGCGCGGACGGCCAAATCACGGGAAATGTTTTCCATCTTCATGTTCCGGAAAGCCAGAGGCGTGCAGTAGCGGATGCACAGAGCCTCGGCGGCAGTCGGTTCTCCGCCGCCGCCACCGCCGCCGCCGCCACCGCCGCCGCTGCCGCTGCTGCCGCTGCTGCTGGGCGAGGACTGCTGGAAGGTGCCGCCTGTTTCCTTTTGGCTTTTGCTGAGGAAGGCCTCCAACTGCTTAAATGTGCGATTGATGTCCTTCTTCGAGACGCTAGTGAGGCTGAAGATTTCGCGAAAGGTGCGGCCCACACCGGCTTTGCGGCAGGCAATAAAGAGGCAGCCAGCAATGACAGCATCCTGTGCTTTGCCCTTTGTGAATTTCTGGTCGTGGGCAAACTTGAAAATGTGCTTGGCCAGGTCAGAAACGTTGTTGCCAGCATTGATGGCATCGCAAAGCTCTCCGAGCTGCTTGTAGGCAGCCAGCAGTTGCTTTGTGGACTTGTCCAGGACCGTGTTGTTCTGGGTGCGGGCAAGAGCGCGATGGGCCTGCGTCTCGCCCGCAGAGATGCTGGTTTCGAGCTGTGAACCGTTCAGAAGGGGGTTGATAGCATCACCAACTCGAGACGGGTCATTGCTGTTGCCGCCGTCGTCATTGGCAAATGAGCGCCACTCAGAGCGTGTGTCGACGATTCTGCCACTGATGACAAGACCACAGCTGCCACAGACTAGATCGCCGGAAGAGAATTCTTCGACAAGAACCGGCGGGGATTCCTTGCACTCGGGGCAAATGAACTGGCAGCTGAGGTCTTGCTGGTATCCGGTAGGTTCCATGGTGAAAGTCTGGAAAATGGGCGGAACGGTCAAAACTACTTTTTATGAAGACGTCAGCACTATATTATTACCGCATTAAACCGAGCAAAAGGATTTCTGGAGATGGAACACAAAGAAAAGGCCAAATGAATAGTGATGTTGCAACAGAGCGAAAGATTGGCAATGTACAATAGATTGATTGCTATGTGGCGATTGAGTGATGGACAAAGGAAGGATATGTATTGAAGGTAACTCTGACGTTACAAGATGGATATAAAAGTATGATGGACATGGAAGTGTAGATGAATCTTGTGATGAAATAGAAAAGACGATATGATACGCTGGATGAAATAACCTACAGGTTCGGTGGTGGCCGAAGTTGTGAATAGTCGATGAAGACTTTGCGATGAGTGTTTGGAAAGCGAAGAAATAAAGAAGCAAAAAGAGGCAGACTATAAAATAACAAAGGTAATTTTGAAAGCCGATGGTAAAGTGTAAAGTCAAGTCAATGTTGGAATGATGATGAAAAGGAAAGAAAGAAGATCCAATCTTCAGTGGAGGGTGTCCAGCTTTTACATCCGCATTAGTCGACGACATTTAAATCTTTAGCTAACCTAACCCATCCAATCAGCCGACTACAGGTCTCAAGCTTTGTAAGCAGCAAGTACGTATGTTTCCATGGGAACTGAACATTCATCTCCGGATCTGTCCACCGCAATCAGTCAGGCAAGTCCACTCCGTCAATTCCGCTTCCGCCGGGTGAAAGTGAGGCTGAGAGGCTTGTTTACTGATTTCAATAGGGCCAATGCTGCTTTTGAGGCTTTGGCTTATAATTCGAAAACGATCAACATTACGTAAGATGTACCAAGTGCCATGGCCCACCAGCTTTACATGTGTTTATTTTTATTCTGTATTCTTGGTACCACTGGAATATTATTTAAAATACCGTCCGAGCCATCCGTTGAACTACGCTATTATATAGTTCTTTCTAAAGCTGCTACAAAGTAATGGCGATTCGTTCTGCTCTGTATTTTCTAATAGTTCATAAAAGAGCGAGATATATTACACTACAAGTTCACTCTTTCCATTCAAACAAAGCAATAACGCCACGGAAAAGTGTGGATTTTTCAGTGCCCGTTGGTGTTTCTTCGGCACTGTAACACGAGTAGTTTCCATGGATTTATACTGCGTAGAACGCACTAGAAAAATCGAAGAAACACCCCTCAAGATGGCCATATCTTTTTTTGTATTTCTTTTTCTTTTTCTTTTTCTCTTCTTTTTTTTCTTTTTTTTCTTTCTTTCTTTCTCTTTTTTTTTTCTTTCTTTCTTTCTCTTTTTTTTCTTTCTTTCCTTCTCTTTATACATCTTCTAATTGACTTTCCTTTTCAATTCCCGGTTTCGTTGATAGGTTTATTAATGCTCTTATGTTCTATGCCAAGTTGGGACAGAAGACGTCGCGTCGACCACGTGACTGCGGAACAAAATCCGCATTTACAGTACCCATCACTCCCAATACCATTCCAAGGAGTAGTACTTACACAGTACTAAATACAAATGCCGCGTATACTTGAAATAATGGCAGTTTTGTTTGACATGGTCTTTCATTCCCTCTCTCTTCATTACCTTTTTTGCTCGTTTTCTAATATATGCAATGCAGTTCATACACTAAGTTTTGGGGCAGCGTTTCAAAAAAAAAAAAAAGATTCTCTAACCTCCCACTCTACAGAATTCACCATTTTCTCACAATTATTTTGTCTACAAAGGCAGCGTCTCAAGTTAGTCGCCACAGCTGCTTTTGGTCTTGGCACCTTGAGTTCTCTTCCTCAACCGGTGCAGGTCACGGGATTGTGTGCTTCTTTTGATACTAAATACGCTGATGAATCCTGTCATGTTGTTGAAACGGCGAGGCCTGGAAACATTCACAACACCTTCATCACAGAGGGGTGCATGGCAGCAGTCTTTGAGTTTTATCTGCTGATTGATATCTTCTCCGTGGTCTGTACAAAATCTCTGGTCTATTTGCCGTAGTCCTTTTCCGCCTTTTCTGTGGGTGGCAGAGCCGCATTCGGCTCCCTTTTTTTTTCTTTTTTTTTTTGTGACCGCCTAGGGTTCCTATCCATTTTCGTCCCGTTGTAGCTGAATTTGCGGGCCGCAGGCCTTGGGCATAGTGCGTTGATTCTGGCTGAGAAAGATTTGAGTCATGGCTGTCTTGAATATAGGACTCCAATAGGGTCGTTTGCGTGATCACGGCAATACTACCAACAAGAAAGGTGATACTCTTGGTCTGGCTCAAGACTGCCTTGAATATTAGGCTGTAGAATGGGAACGAAAAATACCAGTCGTACTGACTGCAGTTAAATCCAAAAGGCCGTGACCAGTCTTTACAAAACGGAATTCAGACGTGCACTCAACTGAAGTGAAAAAGGTGGTATTTGTGCACCTTGGATTACACCAAAAGATAAAGGGCCACCCTCCGCGGTCTGTTGATACAGAATGTTGTGTTGTACGCCCTTTTCAGCTTGTAAACATCAACTTGTCATACCATCCGCCAAAATAGAAGAGTCAAAACAAGATGCCAGCCCAAAATTGATTGTGGTGGGATTTAAGCCCACAATCTTTTGATCCGTAGTCAAACGCCGATTCGCAGTCAAACGCCTTGCCATTGCATTGGGCCACGCGACCACATATTTTGTTTATCTTCCAAAAACCTATCAAGTCTCACACACGAAAAAAAGAAAAAAAAGATATTTGCATACTGAATTTCCATTATGGACTTCGTAGAATCATGACACTAAAAATAAATAGCGAAAAAGAAGCAAAGATACTAGAATACACTTCTCCCGAGCAGACCTCGTCATCAATCACAAGCATCATCGAAACTGTGCTCATCACCAAGACAAGAAGCTCAACAAAGCCCCAAATCCGTGCCAACCATGCCCCATCCCAAAACGCCACAAAGAAAATATGTAAGTGTTTTTTTTTAGTTTATTTTTTTTTCTTTACCTCTTGACTTAACCGCTCCCCTTCTCAGGAGAAAAAAAACACTTCAAGCTATCGTCAAGAGGGCCCTTCAAAAAGATATTTAGTCAACCTCCTCCATGCTGGAGTCGGCGGCATCAACAGCGGGGGCATCGGCGGGAGCAGCCGGGGTCTCCTCCTCATCGGCATCAATGTTCAGGCCGACCTGGACAAGCTTGTGGATGCGCTCAGCGAAGCTAGCGGGCTCCTCAATGGTGAAACCAGAAACCAGCAGCGAGGTCTCGTACAGAAGCTGCACAATTGACTTGACGCTGCGGTCGTTCTGGCCTTCAGCCTCGACCTTGCTCTTCAGCTCCTTGATAATGGTAGACTTGGGAGAGATCTCAAAGGTCTTCTTGGAGGACATGTACGACGACATGGAGGTGTCACGCAGGGCCTGGGCCTTCATGATACGCTCCATGTTGGCGGACCAACCGAACTGACCGGTACGGATAGCGCAAGGAGCGCCAACCAGCTTGTGGCTGACAACAACCTTCTCAACCTTGTCGCCCAGGATCTCCTTCAGCGACTTGGTCAGAGACTCGTACTCCTTCTCCTCGGCCTCACGAGCAGCCTTCTCCTCCTCGGTCTCCTCAAGCTCGAAGTCCTTGGTGATGTCAACCAGCTTCTTGCCCTCGAACTCCTTGAGCTGAGTCATGGCGTACTCATCAATGGGGTCAACCAGGAACAGAACCTCGAAGCCCTTCTCCTTCAGAGAGTCCAGGAAGGGAGACTTGGTCACGGCGTTGATAGTCTCGCCAGTGATGTAGTAGATGTTCTGCTGCTGCTCAGGCATGCGGGTAACGTAGTCGGCCAGCGAGGTCAGCTCATCGCCAGACTTGGTCGAGTTGTAGCGGAGCAGCTTGGCAAGGGTGGCGCGGTTCTGAGCGTCCTCGTGGATACCCAGCTTCAGGTTCTTGGAGAAGGCAGAGTAGAACTTGTCAAAGTTCTCCTTGTCCTCGGCGATCTCGTTGAAGAGCTCAATCGACTTCTTGACAATGTTCTTCTTGATGACCTTCATGATCTTGTTCTGCTGCAGGGTCTCACGAGACAGGTTGAGGGGAAGATCCTCAGAGTCGACAACACCCTTGATGAAGCTGAGCCACTCAGGGACCAGGTCGGTGGCGTCATCGGTGATGAAGACGCGGCGGACGTACAGCTTGATGTTGTTCTTGGTCTTCTTGGTCTCGAACAGGTCAAAGGGAGCACGCTTGGGAACGTACAGGATAGCGCGGAACTCAAGCTGACCCTCAACCGAGAAGTGCTTGACAGCCAGGTGGTCCTCCCAGTCGTTGGACAGCGACTTGTAGAAGGCAGCGTACTCCTCCTGGTTAATGTCGGTGGGGTTGCGAGTCCAGATGGGCTTCTGCTTGTTCAGCTCCTCCTCCTCGTTGACGGTCTCCTTGACCTTCTTGGTCTTGGGCTTCTTCTCCTCGGCCTCATCATCAACCTCCTCAATCTTGGGCTTCTTGTCATCGTCCTCCTCGGTGGCGGTCTCAGCCTCCTCGTCGGGGATCTCCTTCTCAACCTCCTTCTGGACGTGAAGGTAGATGGGGTAGGAGATGAACTCGGAGTGCTTCTTGATGACCTCCTTGATGCGGCTCTCCTGCAGGTACTCGGTCTGCTCATCCTTCAGGTACAGGATGATCTTGGTACCGCGGGCAATCTGGGGACCCTCGGTGTCGGTAGCGATGGAGAAAGTACCACCAGCAGCGGACTCCCAGACGTACTGCTCGTCATCGTTGTGCTTGGAGATGACCTTGACCTTGTCGGCAACCAGGTAGGCGGAGTAGAAACCGACACCGAACTGACCAATCATGGAGACATCAGCACCGGCAGTCAGGGCCTCCATGAACTGCTTGGTACCGGAGCGGGCAATGGTACCCAGGTTGTTGACCAGGTCCTATGGCAATGTTAGTCTGTGTAATGTTAGAGATACAGAGTTGTAAAGACTTACGGCCTTGGTGAAACCAATACCAGAGTCCTGGATGGTCAGGGTCTTGTTCTCCTTGTCGGGGATGATGTCAATGCGGAGATCCTTGTTAGAGTCCAGGACCGAGGGGTCCGACAGGGACTGGTAGCGGATCTTGTCGAGGGCATCGGAGGCGTTGGACACCAGCTCTCTGAGGAAGATCTCCTTGTTGGAGTAGACGGTGTTGATGATCAGCGACAGCAGCTGAGAGATCTCAGCCTGGAACTCGAAAGTCTCGGACATCTTGAATGTGTGCGTCTGGATAATAGAAGAAAAAAAAAAGGGGTCTGTAATCCAAAGAAAGATGTTAGTAAACAGTTTTTTTTTTAAGATGCATAATTTTTGGAGGGATGTCTAAGACTGGAAAGTGAGGGGCAGAAGCGAGGTGGGATGGATGAGCCACACCCTGCAAATTGTCAAATTGTACATGGGGTAGAAGGAATTGTGTGCAATGGCTCTCTATGACGAAAAGCAAATAAATGCAATTGGCGTCAAGCTAGACATGTCACAAATGGATTGCTTGACTCCAATAATGATATTTTGAAAAGGCCGTAGGGCTCGAGTCAATGTGAAGAGGAATGATGGGCGCAGAAGTTGGTTTGTGAAGATTAACGACTTACATCAAAAAGTGCGCGGAGAGGTCAACCAAACAACTGGCACTGTCCTCTTGAAACTAAAGAAAAGAAAGAAAAAAAAAACAGAAAAGATGTGTTGGGGAAATTTTAGATAGAGAGAAAAAGTAGAGAGGAAGAGGAGGAAGTGTTTGTGCAGCTTCTGTCTTCTTAAATATAAGTTGATGGGCTCTTTCCAAAAGGCGCCAACGATTCCATGAGATTCCATCAGCCAAAATAGGTTCATAGCTTAGAGCCCATCAATGTCTGCCTCCTCTTATTGCTGGTCAGCCCGCTTCCAGGAACAAACTCTCCACAATATGGGCAGTGCCGCCAATTGGCTTAGACCCAGTCAGCACTGTACTTGTGGAATAGGCAGCTTTTTTTGTACCAGGGAAGTACCCATCAGGGGTACTTTTTCTGTGTCAGATCGTTGCCTCCACCAAAAAGACCAAGGCTGGCCGCTGATGGAATCGCATAGAAACGAACGGAGATACCTAGGCGGTACCTGTCTTTCAAGTTCGCCCCTCCCTCTATGGCGACGGCGACCGCGACAAACGGCCTTATGCGTAGTTGGGTTTTGACACGATCTTTTTCTTGTCTTATTTTTATGAGACTTTCTGGAAAATAGAAGATTCTTCTAGTTTATTTTAGCGGCAGCAAATTGGAGGCGAAAGTGAGGTTAAACAATAGCGCTAAAGACTGCTGTAGACTACCGCGCGTGTGCGCCGTGAGGCAATTCACGGTAGTACAGTCATAATATCACGATGGGGGCCGGCATTAGATTTTGGTGCATCAACCAGGAAACCCGGCCGTAGTTGTAAAGTAAACACGCACCAAGCCGGGCGCCAGAGCCCAAACAAAACTACACTTCTGCCCAAAGCTTATCTCTAGGCTGAGGCTGTAAGCACAAATTAATCAAGTATGCACTTCATTCGCGCTATTTGTACCAGCAGCCTAACATTGACAAACCACACCAGTGTGGATAGTTGACGCCGCTGTAACAGCCCGAAAAAGGGCAAAAACAACAGGCCAAGCGCGGGGCCAGCTGGGCCAATTGGCTGAGGGGTAGCTAGTAGCTTCTTGGAATCGCCCCTGTCATATTGGGGCCCAGCACTGACCAGGCTTTGGATGGAGCTTCTCGCAGATTCTATCAGGGAGAAACAGAAAGTGAAAGCTGCTCATGCAAACGAAATAGGTTTGCAGAACGTTCTAGAGAGAGAGCTTCAACTTTTTCGTGTTTTTTATTTTTATTTTATTTTATTCTATTTTATATATATTTTTTTTCAATTTGTTTCAGATCTTGTTTGTTGTTTGTCTAACCCTATAGCGCATTTAGAGACTGCTGGAAACTTCTATCTGATATCATCAGATTCTAAGTCTCGGGTTGAATCCCGGATCGATTGAATTAATAACTACTGGAAAGATGCAGCATTTACTAGGCGGAGAATTTTGTCATTCCGTGCAATTCGAAAGTCGTCGTGGTGTTGTCGTAAATGCAACTTTAAAATTCATACAGCTGTATTAGGGTTTGATGCTACCCGAGCTTATCTTATCTAATCTTATCAGTCGCGCGTTGCTCTGGGTTGCATTGGGGTAGCTTGCTGGCCTGAAAGAAGCCAAGCAACCCAATTCATCAACCTCAGCAAACAACAAGCCCGCAGTCATCATGGAAAAGTTCACGCAGTTCCGTGACAGAGGCAAGTTACCCATGTCCCTACTGAAACTGCTTCTTCTAACCTGCAACAGGCACCGGTGTCTCGCCGTTTATGCCGGTCAAGCCCAAAAAGTCGCTTGTCGGCACGCTCTTCAAGCTGATTGTCTTCCTTGTCCGGCTGCCCATCTTCATCGCATACTCGGCCGTGTACTTTCTCCTACTACACTTTCTCCCGCTACCGCAGTTCCTGCGCAAGATATTCCTATGGACGCTGCTCTTCATCCCCGGCGTCTTCTGGGTTGACCTGCAGCTCGACGGCGTGCGCCGCGGCACGCTCGCCGCGCACCCGGACCGCATCCCGCGCGCCGGCGACATCATCGCTGCCAACTTCACCAGCCCGCTCGACGCGCTCTACACTGCC
Source organism: Thielaviopsis musarum (assembly GCA_001513885.1). Taxonomy (NCBI): domain Eukaryota; kingdom Fungi; phylum Ascomycota; class Sordariomycetes; order Microascales; family Ceratocystidaceae; genus Thielaviopsis; species Thielaviopsis musarum. The sequence continues at coordinate 295,300 of LKBB01000003.1, forward strand.
GCCGTGTTCAATCCCGTCTTTACGCTGTCGTTCCCCGGCTCGCGCAAGGTCCAGGTGCTTAGCCTACTAGGCGCCGTGCTGCGCGCGCTCGCGCCCGCCACGCCAACGCCGCCACCCGACGCGCAGCTAGTCGACATTGCCGAGCTGCAGCGCACGTACCGCAGCCGTGTGATTCTCGTGTTCCCCGAGTGCTCGACGACTAACGGGTCGGGCATCCTGCCGCTGAGCCCCAGCGTGGTGTCAGCCAAGGAGAACTCGCGCATCTTCCCCCTCAGTCTGCGCTACATTCCGAACGACGTGACAACGCCGATTCCCGGAGCGTGGGGGTCGTTCCTGTTTGCGCTGCTGGGGCACTCGTCGATTCGGATCCATGTGCGCATTGCCGAGGCTGTGGTCAACACAGTGGCGGGCGAGAAGAGCAACGAGGGCCCGATTGCGTACGACGAGGAAGAAGTCATTTCAAAGGTCTGTGATGCGCTGTCCAGACTAGGTCGTAGTGCCAAGGTTGGCCTAACCCTAAAAGACAAGGAGGCTTTCGGCAAGGCGTGGGCTTCAAGAAAGTAGAGGCACTTTTTGTTTTATTTGTTTCATTACTTTTGTGGAAAGTAGAAGTTATTCAGGACAACTGCCAGCATGTACGATAATTTGCAATGTGTAATCACAATCAAAAGAAGAATATGAAAATGAAAATGCAAGAACTCAACAAATCAATTTTATGCGCCTGAGACCGTTCCTCAGCCTCTCCAAAGCCCACCCATCACAATGAGTACCAAGTTATCCCGTGTCTTTTTCTAGATAACCGACTCTTGGGTCTGATATAAATACTCCTAGCCCATACCCTCATAACCAAGAAACCCAGCTGTTGATTTATTTGTCAGTAATGCAGCCGTGGCTGGCATCGCTAACCAGCATCGAGTACTTTTTCAGGGTACCGCGCAGCGCCCACTCTCTGGGCTGCGGCTTCTTCCACGCGGCACGACGAGTCGCCATCTCCTCCTCCGAGACAACCAGGTCCATCAGGCGCTTCTCAGCGTCAATAATGATCTTGTCGCCATCCTTGGCCAGCGCAATCGGGCCACCAACAAACGCCTCGGGCGTGACGTGACCAATCAGGAAGCCGTGCGAACCGCCCGAGAAGCGACCGTCAGTGATCAGCGCGCAGTCCTTGCCCAGACCGGCACCCATGATGGCCGACGAGGGCTTCAGCATCTCCGGCATGCCAGGACCACCCTTGGGGCCTTCGTTGCGGATGATAACAACAGTCTTCTCGCCCTTCTTGATCTCGCCGCGCTCCAGGGCCGCAATGAAGTCGTCCTCGGCCTCGAAGCAGCGCGCGATACCCTCGAAGCGCAGACCCTCCTTGCCAGTAATCTTGGCAACGGAGCCGCCGGGCGACAGCGAGCCGTACAGGATCTGCAGATGGCCGGTGGGCTTGATGGGCTGGCTGGGGGGACGGATAACGTCCTGGCCCTCGGGGAATCCGGGGTGGTCCTCGACGTTCTGCTTCAGCGTCTTACCGGTGACGGTAATGGTGGAGCCATCAATCAGACCCTCCTTCAGCAGGAACTTGATGACGGCGGGGGTACCGCCAATCTTGTGAATGTCCTCAAAGACGTACTTGCCCGAAGGCTTCAGGTCAGCCAGGAAGGGAGTGCGGTCCGACACGGCCTGGAAGTCGTCAATGGTCAGCTTGACGCCGACAGCATCAGCCATGGCAATCAGGTGCAGAACGGCGTTGGTGCTGCCGCCCAGAACGGTGACCAGGGTCATGGCGTTCTCAAAGGCGGTGCGGGTCATGATGTCGCGGGGACGAATATCCTCCTTGAGCAGGTTGCGAATGGCGGAACCAATGCTGGCGCACTCGGCCACCTTCTCGGGCGACTCAGCGGGTCTGGAAGAGCTGCCAGGCATGGTCATACCCAGAATCTCAATGGCCGACGCCATGGTGTTGGCAGTGTACATGCCACCGCAAGCGCCGCCACCGGGGCAGGCGTTGCGGATGATGTCATAGCGCTGCTCCTCGGTGATCTCGCCAGAAATGTACTGGCCGTAGGCCTGGAAGGCCGAGACAATGTCAATGGGCTTGCCATCCATGCTGCAGCCGGGCTTGATGGTGCCGCCATAGACCATGATGCTGGGACGGTTGACACGGCCCATGGCAATGACCACACCGGGCATGTTCTTGTCGCAACCGGGAATGGAGATGTTGGCGTCGTACCACTGGCCGTTCATGACGGTCTCGATACTGTCGGCGATGATTTCTCTCGACTGCAGTGAGAAGCGCATACCGGGCGTGCCCATCGAGATACCGTCCGAGACACCAATGGTGTTGAAGCGGTACGGCACCAGGCCGGCCTCGGCCACCGACTTCTTGATGACCTCGGACTGGGCCAGAATGTGCATGTTGCACGGGTTGCCCTCGTACCACACCGACGAGATACCAACCTGGGCCTTGTTCATGTCCTCATCCGTCAGACCGGTGGCGTACAGCATAGCCTGCGACGCGCCCTGCGACTTGGGCTGAGTGATGACGGACGAGATTCTGTTGAGCTTGGGCTCCTCGAAGCGGGCGGCGGCGGCAGAAAAGAGGCGTCTAGAGGCACAAGCAAGGCTGTTAGCAGGGAAGCGCATTTTGTCGTTGTCGTCCGTCACACGCCAATTGATAAATACCTCTGGGGAGCCTGGACAGCTCTGAGAGCTGGCGCTCTGAGCTGAAGACACCGGCTAAGCATTGTGGCGGGTTGTGGATTATGGATAAAGATGGAGATGAATGGGAAGAGAAAACAATGAGGAAATTGAAGCCTAGAAATGTAGAAATGTACTCCTTGGTATATAGAAATAGAGGGAGAGGTTGTGATTTAAATCCCTGTCAACTTGTCAAGAATGGACGGAGCAAATGTTGTGTTGCAGATAATTTAACGAAGCCCGCAGATCACAGGGACAAAAAAGAATCACAGGGAAGATCACAGGGACACACAAAATGCCGTCTTCAAAAATATTTTTTTTTCTCCCTGTAACTATTTTTTTATTCCTTTAATTTTTTTTTTTGACAAGCACCTGGCTATTTCGTTTTCTCCAGGAAAAATCCAGGCGGTTTAAAGCACCCAACAGCGGCTACAACTGCCCATCAAACCACTGTAGACGGGCAAGCGTCAAGGCGATGTCGGCGCTGCCAGCAAGGTTTTAGCACTTTCCAGCCCATGGGCCCCACGCGGTACTGGAGCTGTCAAATATCTAGCCGCTGATTGGCTGCAACCCAGGCACCTGTAGCGTCAGCGCCATCCGGATCCGGCACATGGCTTTAAGCGGGCCCTGGCCCGGAGCTTTGTATCACCACCAATTGAACCACCAATTGAAGTTCCAATGCTGTTGGCTGCACACCACTTCTCAGGTAGTACTACTATGTACTGTAAACACCACCAAAGACATGACTTCAACCGCTTTAAATATCGTGAAATGTAAAACTTAGATTGGAAATAAAAACCCCACTAAACACCTAAAGCGAAAAAGAAGAAAGAAAAAACGCCGCCCGTGACCAGGTATCATTTGAAAAGAAGAAAACAGAATCATAACGTCGCTTTTAACCCTCTGCCCCTGGACTGCTCACAACCGACCAAATCGGGGCGCGCCTCTGGGCTACTCACAGAATCATAGCATACCCACCCCCCTCGCTGCCATGGCCGCAAAATTCATCCCCTCTATAAAAAGAAGAAATCACCGCTTCTTCTTCCCCGGCGACCCCCAGGCTTCCTAAGCCTCGCGGAGTTTTCTCGTGGCCTTGGCCGTGCCAATATGCGTGTTGTGCACCTTTGCCGCAAAGCGCAAGCTCGTCAGTGTCTCCTTGAGATGGGCTTCCAGCGGCGACATCATGACAAACATGAGCGTCTTGCTGTTGCCGCCTAGCGAGTACTGCAGCAGATGCGTCAGCTTTGAGTTGCGGTATGGCACGTGCGACGACCCGCGCCCCAGTGCGTCAATCACGTCGCCCAGACACGACAGCGACTTGTTGATGTTCTGCGTCTCCTTCATCCGGTCGCCCTCGGCCTGCGAGTGCTTAAGCCGCTCCGATCCAGCAAGGTCCACCAGGTTGAGCGTTCCCTCGCAGCGCTCGCCCGTCGCTGCGTTCTCGCCCAGCAGCTTCAAGATGAAGACGCTGTGAGACCGCGACGACCGCTCGTTGGCCTTGGTGGCCGCAACGGACCGGTTGCGCTGTGCTGCGGCCAGCATGTGCTCGACGTTTTCCGGCGACGTCAGAGTGACCGTCTTGCAGTTGACGACAGTCGTCTGCTTCCGGAACTCGTCGTGGCGAATGTCTAGACGTTTCGCCCGCGGATCGGCCGGCGTCAAAAGATCGTTGAGCTCCTCGTTGTATACTTCAATAAAGCATCCTTCCATGGTGTAGCTCCACGACTTCTCCTTCAGCTTGGTGACCGTCTCATAAATCATATGAGTGGCTCGCGGGATCATGCCATCGGGCGATGACATGGTATACGTCTTACCAGAGCCCGTCTGGCCGTAGCAAAAGATGCACACATTGTATCCATCCAATGCACTCTGCACAAGCTGCGAAATCTCGTCAAAGATCTCGTCGTTCTGGACGGCGGGAGAGAAGACACGGTCAAACTCAAACGGGTAGTCCTTGCGGGAAACATAGCCAAGACTGCTCTTCTCCTCTGGACCCATGACCGAGATCTTGGCAGAAGACTGATCCGTGTCGGGAAACTCAATCTGCGCAACCTCGCCCTCTAGAGCATTCACCACTGGGCGGACTCTGCACATGACGCGAATGTTGCCCTTGAGCTCCTGGTACTTGTTGAACAGGATGCGACGCTCAGTCTCCTCCTTGTGCAGCTTGGTCTTGGCAACTTCCATCGCCTTTAGCGCCTCTTGCAGCTTTGTTTCCATGGATGCAAAGGAATCGCTTTGGGCCTTGCTGTCGGACTCAAGGAAGTCAATCTGCGACCGAAGAGAGTTAATCTTGGCCTCGAGGGTGACGTTGGCCGCCGATAGCTGGGCAATGTTGGCCTGGAGACTTGACTTGACCGAGTTGCCCAGCGTCACTTCGCTCTTGAGGAGTTCGATGCGTGACCGAAGCTCAGTCATCTCCTCGTTCTTCTTAGACATGTTGGACTCTAAATCCTTGTGTCTGCCAACGAGCTTGGACTTGAGCTCGGCGACCTCGAGATTGCGCTTCTTGCGCTCATCGTCGAGCTCGGCGCTATGCTTGCGCTTTAGCGACGTAATCTCCTCTTTTTGGGCCGTCTTTAAACGGTCGGCCTCCTGGTGAACAGTCCGCTCAAGGTCTTCCTTGGCATGCTTGTTGACGCGGGCTAGCGACTCAATCTCTGTCCTGTGCTGCCACGACTCTTCGTCCAGCTTGCGCTTCAGCTGACTGGCCTCTTCGCGGTAGTTTTGGACGTCGGTTTCCAGGCTTGCAATCTTCTTTTCGTTTCGATCGCGCTCAGATTCTTGCTCGGTGACTGCGGATACATGTAAGTATGGTAGGCTAACCACAAACTGGAATCTCGTTGATTACTTACTTCTTGACTTGAGCATAGAAATCGTGGTCTCCATGACCGAGCGGTCCGACACCGTATCATTGAGGGCAGTCTTGAGCTGCGAAAACTGTTGCTCAATGTTGACGAGGCGGTTGTCGACATCAAAGGCTGTATAGTTTCTCGTGTTAGACTCCTTTGTTAAAAATCGAACAGGGCAAGGAGATGGCGCAGTGGTGTCTTTGGCCGCTGAGCGCAAGACGTCGTGAAAGGTTCCCACTCTACTGGACAACTTTATCGCCGCATTGGGCGTTTGTGCAGTAAAGAGAGACTTGTTCACCGACTTCACGGGTATGCGCATTGGCGTTGCTGGATCACGCTCTAAAAACAGCCGTCGCAACTTGGCGCCAACTGGAGGCGGGGGGATCATTGACCATGACTGTATCGCAGGGCCGCTGGGCTTCTGGATGGTGGGTTTGACCGTCGATTCGACAATTTCGCGAACCTTGTCGCGGTCGTCATCTGGCTCTTTGTTTGTATTCTGTTCATCTTTGCTTAAAGGAACCCCCTCTTCTTCTTGTTTGTCTTGTTCTTGTGCTTCTTCGGGTTCTTCTTCCTCGTGTTCTCCTTCACCTTCTTCCTCCTCCTCATCGACTAGGCCTTCATCATAATTGTCCTCCTTGAGCGACAAGCTGGCAAAGAACCCACTCAATGATGAGATCCGTGGCTTCACAGATCTCGGCTTAGACATTGGAATCGCCGAATATTTTCGTATCGACGTCGGGAGTGCTGACGGGCGGGGGGTTTGAAAAGACGTGGATGTGGGAAGCGTACCAGTCTTCTTTTCCTTCTCCTTCTCAGCGGCGGCAATTTCGGCGGCAGCAGCAGCCGCGTCGACGGCGGGAGTTGTTGAAGCAGGAGCGGCTGGTTCCGAGGCAGCCGGTTCGCTGCGCGCGCTGAGGGCTGTCAATGGTCTCCCAGAGACCTGTGATCGTGTTCGCGGTCGGAGGGTTCTCGTGGACTGGGCGGTTTTCGGTCGATCGTAGGGACCTGGGCGTTCTATACCCCCAAAAGCGGACTTTGCGCCGTTCGTTGACCTTGTAGTCCTAGCGGGTGGTCTAACGCGCGATGTCGAAGGCGCTTTTAGCTGTAGACAGATGGTGTCAGTAGACGGCGAGCGAGAAAACAAGAGCGTGTCAACGTACTCCCGATGCGCCAATCAATGAAGTGCCGGTGATGTTGGAGCGCGATGAAGCAGTAGGCATCAACGGTTTTTTGGGGATATCGGCCGTTTTGTCGGAGATCGCCCTCTTCTTAGAAAGTAGCGACTGTCCGGCAGCTGTAGTTTGCTAGAGTGTCAGAACAGCGTTTCTTGTCTTGGGTTTATTCTATTTTTTTTTTCGTCTTGTGTGACGCGCAGGGCAGCGCAGACAACTTGATGGATGGTGGATGGGTCGCAATAAGGATGGAATGGACGCACTCGGCTGGGGTATTTCCCGCTTCTTTGCAATTTTGGATGTAGGCAGAGGCATAGCGGAAGCTGTTGTCGTCGGCAGTCTCGTTTCGGGATGAAGTTCCTCGGTATTTGCGCGCGTGGCTGCTTGCGGTGCAGCCGGGTTGCGACGATCGGGAGCGGCAGCAAAGGCGGGAGGAGGCGGACGCGATGAGGGATGATGTGGAATTGATGACGGCAATGGCAGATGTGAAGTTGATGTTGAGGTTGATGATGCCGGAGCGGCTGATAATGGTGGACGCGGGATGGCGCTGCGGGACATGCGAAAGTCCTGCGAATCAAGGCGAGCCAAAAGAAGGCAACACAGTTAGAAAAGAAACAAGGCAGAGCCGGGCCAAGCCAGAGACAGAACAGGGCGGGATGGCAAGATCTTGGTAGAAGATGGACAAAGACGGAAGAGACAAAAGAAAGCAAGCCAAAACTAAGTATTTTTCCCCTGCTCTACTTGGCTATATTTTGCTTATTTCTGGCTATCTGCAGTATCCAGCAGCATCGGCTAGTTTGGCGTTAACTCACCATCATTTGGGCGCCTGTTTGGTCCATGGCGGCAGAAAGTCGGGGCCGTTACAGGGGGCAAAAGAAAACACACGCGCCCGAAAATGAAGATGAACAAGCAAAAAAAAAAAAAAAAAAAAAAAAAAAAAAAAAAGTAGCGAAAAACTCACTGGCAAGATGACGATATCACAATTCTGGGGTTATGTTCGGCCTGTAGAAGAAGAAGAAAAAATAAAGACAATGCGCAGACAGGATTTAGCGCAGCATTCCGAGTGGAGGGGTCGGCCTTATTTACACTAACATCAGTGCAAATGTTTTCACGAGCCAAAATGTGACGTGACGTGCAAATTTACAAATACATAGGGTCTGGCCGTGGTGATTGGTGCGCTGGTCAAGGGTTAGTGAAAACCCCGTTGCCACGGCAACCAGAGTGATTAGGTCAGAAGTATGCAGACATTCAAGCATCGCATTTTCTATGCAAGCACTCATGAGCATCATGATTTCTACCTTGGCCTTTCTTATTCAGCCATAACGTTTGACCCAGTTCTATAAATGCCCAATTATCGTACATATACAAGTACCCATTAAATCCACCCTCTATTTCAAACCTTAGGCCTTGTTGTTTGGCACACTGTGGCTTTGAATCATGCAGCCCTCAGTCCGATACATGCGATCCGCATACGTCAAGGCAAAGCTGTTCTGTGAACTACCAGCGTATACCTCTTCGACCTGACCCAGAATAATCACGTGATCACTGATGCGCACGATGCCTTTATCATGGCCATCGCTGTCTTGCAACACGCTGCATCTGACTCTTGACAAGATACCGTCCCCGTGTAATGCCGGCGGCTCGCCCTGGGGGTGGACACACCGCCAATCCTCACCCAGGGCATCGAGCCCGCTAAACGGATCTGCCTGCACGTTTCCACGCGTAAACCACTCGGCCGCCCGTGCTCCCTGGGCATCAGCAGAGAGCACGTGGATATTGAAGGCCCTACTGGCAATGATGGCGTCGAGCGTCGAGCTCGGCGCTTTTACATTGAACGTGACCAGCGGCCGCGGCGCAAGAGCAAGTGACGTAAAGGATGACATGGTCATGGCGCGGTGGGCAGCGCCGTCAGAGCTGGTGCAAACGACGACAGAGTGCGAGAGCCGGCGCATCAGATGTCGTAGTTGGTCCGAAAGCGGCGATGCGATTGGGGACTCTGGCGCAGGGTCTGGCGGGCTTTGCGTGGCGATGCCTTGGGCTGTGGGCAATGGAGCCGCTGGGGGTACTGAAGTGCTAAGAGCTCGTTTGGCGATTATGAGCCCTAAAGGCAGTTGTAAGTGAGTGAAATGGTATAAGAAGAGATGGATGGGGCGGTAACAGACCATGGCTGGCGGGTGGCCGGAAACATGAACTGAAAAAGGAACTTTTGCGCATTGTATAGCTTTCGAGAATTAAAAAAAAAGAAGTGATAGAAAAGAGAAAACCAAAAACGGGATATACTCTGTAGTAGTATATATCAAATTCCAATCTGCGACGAGCTGAGCGCCACTTGCTCGGCTCGAGTCGCTCCAGGCTTACAAGGATTTGGGCTTTCTTATCGATAAAGCCATTTGCGTAACAATGGCTGTCAAAGACGGGTGATTTTGATGATTAAAATAAGCACAAAAGATGGAATCAATGAGCCGGAGTGTAAGAATGAAAAGGTCAGAATTCAGTTGAGCGGTTACTTTGTTAAGCCTGGCATGGGTTCTGGAAGTATTTTCCTCTTGCTTATTATTCTCGGCTTCTCCAACGGGCTTTTTAGGCCTTTTTTTTTTTTTTTTTTTTTTTTTGGCTTCCTGTATTTTTTTTTTTCGCGGGGTGTCGGCAGACTTTTGACCTTCTCCACACATCCACAGCCTCTCCAGAATTTTTGAACGTTTAACGAAGCCTAGAACGAAGCCCGGCAACGAGCCCACGCCAATTGGCCCGACCAAAACATCCACAACCTCCGATCCCGAACCGGCCTTCTCCTTCCTCACGATTCTATTCACTGTGCCCCCCGGTTCCCACAATGCACTCCCAGCTGCAATTTGCGCGCAACGCGCTGCTCCAAAGCGCCCGCACCCCGACCGCCGCCTCCGCCTCGTCCGACTTTCTGCTTCGGCAGAGCGCCACGCCGGCTTCGGTACTGCACCAGGTGCGCCACGCGCGGCTGATCCGGCGGCCGCGCCGGGCGTACACATTTACGCAGCTGGTCCAGCTCAGCGACGGCAGCACGTTTACGGCGCGCACGACGTCGCCGCAGCCGCTGTACCGGTCGACCAAGGATACGCGCAACCACCCGCTGTGGCAGCCGACGGACCGGTCGCTCAAGAACGTCGAGCTGGATGAGGCGGGTAAGCTGGCGGCGTTCCGTGAGAGATATGGTCGTGGCTTTGATCTGCAGAAGGATCCCTCGGATGAGGGCTACGTCGAGCCCGAGGAAGACTTTGATCTGGGCGACTTGATTTCCGGATATGCGGCTTCCGAGGAGCCGCCGGCGGCAAAGGGCAAGGATGCTAAGGGCAAAGGCAAGAAATGAGGCCTTGCCGCATTTATACCACCATCACCACCATCACCACCACCACCACCACCACCACCACCTACTGTACGACTACGCCCTACAAGAGCCACGAAACCCGTCGCTTGATTCGCCATTATCACAACCACCCAGGCATCGAAAGGAGGAGACGAAAAAGAAGTGACGCACCGGCCCCAGTCCTTTACTATTAGTCCGATATCGCCAACTACGATGGAAGGAACAACCGGCCATGTATTCATATTTTGTACAACACATATATTCTGTTTTTTTATATCAGTCGGCTTTTTTTTTTCAACATCAGGCAACTTTCTAGTTCTGTGTCATGTTATTTATACAGAGAGACAAAGAGATAGAAGGAGAGACAGAGAAAGCTAAGAAATGCACATAATCATCTTTTGAGTTTGAACCAGACAACTAAGCATGAACAAAACACACAAGAAACCTCCATTGATAATGAAAACAACCAAGAAAACGGAACAATATCTCATAACAATAACAAAACGGAAAGCAAAGGCATCATGGAATATAAACAGGACAGAAGAGTATGGGGCAGATAGAATGAGGATAAGACAGACAGAGCAGGAGAATAGAGCAGCCAAAATAGAAGAATAGGGCGGCAGCCACAATAGAAGAATAGAGGCAAAAGCACAATCAGTCAGAATCGTCGTTGATGGTCGCCCGCGCCCGATCAATGGCCGTGTTTCCCGCCGGCTTTACCGCCTGGCTCTGGCCTGGTGATCTGTAAAACGCCGCCTCGTCGTCGTCGGCATCGAGCTGCGTCAGAAACGTCTCCCACTTTTCGATAAGCTGTAGTGCTTGTTAGCTCGCGGTTCATCTCCTGACTGACAGGAAAGAAAAAAGAAAAAAGAAAAAGAAAAAAGAAAAAGAAAAAAGAAAAAGAAGAAAAAAAACTCACCTCCTTTTGCGCCTCCACAGCGCCCTCCAGAAACGTCTCCACACCACTCTTAAAGTCCTCGACTTTTTCCTTCTCAAAGCGGTCCAGCTCGACCCTCATCAGCTTGCCGATATCGTCAAACAGCATGCGCGCCTGCTGCGCCTTGCGCTCGGCATCAGCCACCTCGGCATTGATTTGGTTGATGCGATCCTGCTGGCTCTTGCCCTGGCGCAATACCTTGTCCTGTGCAGCCTTGCGCTTTTGCAGATCCGACTCGGCTGCGTGCCACGCGTGAAAGGCCTTTTGGCGCTGGCCAAAGGCCTGCTTGACCGAGCCAATCAGCCGGATGTATTCGTCGAGGATGATGCCAAACGTCAGCATGTCTTGCATGCCCTGCCGCTCGTACACGTCGCGAATCGTCAGCTGCAGCTCCGACAGCGCGTCCAGCGGGCCCGACAGCGACGGCGACAGCTCCACGGTAGAGAGCGCGTGCAGCGACGCCGAAAAGTCCGAGGCGGCTTCGGCCATACCCTTGCGCTGGTTGATCATGGACTCCATGGCCTTCATGAGAGCGCGCAGCTGTGCTTCCAGGGCGTCGAGGTAGACTTTGCGGTCGTGGAACCACTGCGACTGTTAGCAACATGTCCAGCTCTAGATACCACTATTACTACTACTACTACTACTACCAGTGAAACCTACATCGTCTTGTTCGACAAACTTGTTGCTCGAGCCCACGCTAATGCCAAACCCAAACATGCCCTTGCTCTCGGTTGGCAGCGGCTCACGGCGCTCCTTGTGCTTGACATCGACATTGAACGACTCGCTCTCCAGAAACAGCTTCAAGTCCGCGTCGTGCTGCAGCGTGGGATGCGCCGCAATCTTGTTGAGCATCTTCTCGAGCGCCGCTCTTCTGCTCTCGACAAAGTTTGTATCGAACCGATTCAGCGCCTGCTTCTCCGGCGCCGGCGGCACAATCACGCCCGGGTTGTTCCCATGCAGCGTTGTGTACAGCCACAGGAAGTCGCGGTACCGCCGCTTGACCTCAAACTCGGCCTGCCGATACGCCTTGGACGTAGTCTGCGTGCGCACCGAATACACAATGTGCGAGCTCGTCAGGTCGCCCACCTTGTGCGGATCGCCCACCGTGATGTGGAACGTCGGCTTTGCCGCGCGCTCAATGCTGACGCTTGGCGGCGTGCTCGACTGCACGGGACTCGGTAACGACGCGGCCACCGGCGGCGGCGCGCGCGGGCCCAGCGCCGCCACTGCCGCCGCAGACGCCACGCCGCCGCCAAACAAGTGGTCGTCGTCGATGCGGTGCGGGTCGCTCGGACCACGGCGCGCCGCCACCTGCTGCGGCATCATGGTGCGGACGGCGAGCTGTTGTTCCTTTTGCGGCAGCGGCGGGCCGCCCAAAGAAGCAGGGCCCGCGGTGGAGGCGCCCGCAAGATCACCAGAGCTGCTGGCCAGCGGGCTGTCGGAGCCGCCGCCAAGAGGGCCCAGCGGGTCGTCGTCGACGAGCTGTAGCTTGGTGGCCTGGGCGACCATGCGACGGGGGCCGGCGGAGCGCGGGCCGCGTGACGGGGTGGCGAACGGGGTGGGTTTTGAAGCATCGGTAGCATCGGAGGCGGCATCAGCCGAGCCGGCGGTTGTGTCGGTAGGGTTGGTCTGCGGCTCGGCGTCGGCCCACGGAGAAGGTTCGAGATCCATGGCGGGCAGGGCAATCGAGACGGATCGGTCGATGGGTGAAGTGTGAAAGCAGGCTCGAAGCTGTTGTCAAAGAGTCGGGTTCAATAATCGCTATAGTCGGCCAATCAATCAATCAATCAATCAATCAAAAAACAACGCTGCTTATCGTAAATTATCCAAGAGACTCTGGAAATAAATAGCCGCAATTGATTGTAATGTCAAAAACTGTTTAAATCAATAACAATGATTCAAGGTTTAGACTTGGACAATCAACAAGCAAATAAATTACTGGTTAAAACACCAATTGACTGCAGCCTGCCTCAGGTTTAGAAGCTCCAGAGCTCGCAGTTGCATCACCCCTCCATCCATGTTAAAATACAACCCCTGTCACTAGGAGAACAACTGCCTCACAGGGCGGCCTTTGATCTTGCTTGTTCACTTGTTTACTCTGTACTAACATACTTATGCACTTTATTGTTTTATCGAGTGTGCTTGTTCTCGTAGCTCCATGACCCTAAATATGTACGTCATAGAGCATATTCATCATAACCCTAACCAACCAGTTCGAATAAAGACATTCATCCCGTCATCATATTGACACAATTATTTCCCTGATTAGGCGTTCCTGCGTTATTTGCCCCCCTCCGCTTATAGTCGTTATTTACCCATCTGGTCATAATCATCCCTAAACTCCATTCACCGCCTACCGCTCCGGGTCGTAGCATCCGCCGGCCAATACCAGGTTCATCCGCGTGAACTGCACCTTCAGCACTGGCGTTTGCTTAGTAGGCAGTGCTGAGATCTGGTCCGCCGTAATTGTCACCTCCTTTGCCTTGCGCTTGCCCGTGCTGTTGGACGCACTGGTGCCATTAACACCCGCGCTGTTTGCCGTGCCGGCTGTCGCGCCGCCGGTATCCGCAGCAGAGGTAGCGCCGCCGCCGGCAGTCTCGGTTGCCGTCTCGCCCGAGTTGACCGTAATAACCTGCGGCTGGTTCGCAGGCTTGTGGCCCTGCGCCGGCATGTTGACGTCCCAAATGCGCACGGTGCCATCGTGGCCGCCCGAAGCAAGAACAGTCGACTCGACGCCAAAGCTGAGCGACGTGACGCCGCCCTTGCCGTGGCCGCGCGACCGCTTGATGCGCGTGCCCTTGTCGAGATCCCAGTAAAAGATGTTGCCGGCGTTGTCGCCACTGACCAGGATCTTGCCGTTGGGCGAGCACTCGAGAGTGGCAATGTAGTCCATGTGGCCGGTAAAGACACGCACGCACTCGCCAGTGACGACGGACCACATGCGAATCGTCTTGTCCGTCTCGTCCGACGCCGAAAACACGTAGATGCCGTTGGGGTGCCACGCAATCGCCGAGATGCTGGTGTCGTGGCCGACAAGCAGACGCTGCGCCGACGCGTGGTCCTGCATCCACACACGAGCCGTGCGGTCCCAGCCACCGCTCAAAAAGTAGTGGCCCTGAGGACTCCACTTGACACGCATGACAGGGCCGGTGTGGCCTCTGTAAATGCAGAGACAAGTCCACGTATCCAGCGACCATAGACGGATCTGCCCATCAGCGGAACATGAGAGGAGCAGGCGTGTCGACGTATCAAGCGGAGCCGGTGCAGACTTTCCTTCGCTGCCAAACGTGGTGCCATCCCACTTTGCCGTGCCATCCGAAAACGCGAGACCAAAGACCGGGGCAGAGTGGCCGATGAGTTTGCGGTTGTTGATCTTGAGATCCTTTTCATCCGCCATACGCGTCGTCAGGGGCGATCCGTCGAGGGTCCAAACTCTAATGTAGGAGTCCATCGTACCGACCGCAGCGAGTTGGTTATCGGGAGAGAATTCGAGGCAGGACACCCTGTGTGCGGTTAGCGTTTGTGTGCTTTCATATGCTGTCAAAATTGGCGCATGGTTTCAACAACAACAAAATCAACTTACATTCCGCACGTATTGTGGAAGGTGTACATCAGCGCACTGACACCCGGGCCGACACCGCCACTGCGCGCATCCATCTTAAATCTGTCGCGGTTCTCGCGTACCTTTTGCATCTCCATAACGACGTTGCGCGCACGTGACGGAGGCAGGGGCAAATCAGCTCTGCTGGGAACGTCGCTGCTTTCTTCCCGCTTGATTCGGCGCTCAAACTCTTCTAGCAGAGATGGCTTGCCAATCACCGGAGGGTTGCGCTGGTCCTCATCCTCGAGCTCTGCGCGCAAATCCTCCTTGAGACCTTCCTCCATGGGTAGAGGGCCGAGCTTCAACGGCGTCGTGGTGGTGAGGACGTCCTTGTTGGAGAGGCCGGTGTAGTGGCCGGGGATGCCCTCGTCGCGGTCGACGTCTTCAAGGTCGAGGCCCTGACTTCTCCGGTAGATGGCCTCGAAACTGAAGGGCTCAATGGGGCCTCGCGAAACCGAGTCGATCTGGCAGTATGCCTGGACGACGTAGCTGATAACGGCGCCGCCCTGGTCGTTTTCGCGCTCAAGGAAATGGAAGAGCGGGCCGACAATGGCCTGGTTCAGCGGGATCCTGTACTTGTTGTTTTTGTACAGTTGTGTGATCTGGTTCTGCTTGATGTGGTCTGGCGTGGCTATGGTGGAGAATACCCGCAGGTCGTCCTGGTGATATCTCTCAAAGAATGGCTTGACCAAGTTCAAGAAGGTCTTGGCATCGTCACGGTAGTTTTGCTCAAGGAGTTCCATCCACGCGTACACAAAAAAAGGCCAGAGCAGCTTTCCGAGCTCAAACTAAAGAATGAATGGTAAGTCGTGGGCTTGGACATGTTGTCGGATGATTTCGTACCTTGTAGATTTCCAAATTGGTCTCAACCCAATCCCGCAGCAGCATAAACGCCTTGTGGTACTTTTTGGGGCCCATGACCTCGGAGTCATCGTGGATAGGGCGACCGTCGGGACCAATGTTTTTGGATTCATCTCTGAATACCAGTTCGGTCCGCGTGTAGCCGCGCTTCAACAGATAATCTGTGACCTGAGTTCGTTGAGTGTGAGCGAGTTGTGCATTTGAAGTGAATGTGACTTTGGTAGCAGACATGATGACAGATGTGGAGGAAGTGTTAAAGATGCGAGGGACAGAGTGTGTAGCCAAGTGTAAAGTAGAATAGCAGACGAAGTGGTGTGTGCGACAAGCAGACGGAGCAAACATGTGCCAGAAAGTCACATGAAAAGAAATCGTCATCCTGAGTAAGGCATATAAGATGTCCACTGACGAGCGCATCTTAGAGGCCAAACTGGGAAATTAGAAATTAAGTGATTGGCAACCTTGCAAGACGCCAGTTCGGAGCCAGCAGTAAAACTTACAATCTGGTTAAGGTTCTGGTTAGACATGGGCGCAGCGGCCGGCGCGGCTGCGGCTGTTGCGCCAACGGCCGGGGTGGGAACAGGAGCTCCAGGCGTGGCCGACATTGCGAAGTCGTCAAAGCCGCGATGATTCTAGTCTGTTGGGGGGGGGGGGGGGTAAAAAGAGAGATGAGAAACAGATGAGACTGTGCTGGGCGACGATGAAGTAGGGCGACAATCGCAGTCGAATCGATGGATTTTGATGTCGTCGATGGGATGGATTGTATGCCGAGTTGCTGGGTTGCTGCTGAGAGCTGGAGCTGCGCGTATCAGGGTAGTACTATTAGTAGTGGTACTACTACTATAAAGCACTATAGCAGCCACCTAGCGAATTGCGACTTGTTGGCTTGTGATGGATCAGCTGTAAGTAGAGCAGTGAAAAAAAAGCGCCAATGCATTCGTAAAGATGAAACGAAATAAAAGAACAAAGTAGCTTGATGAGTCGAGCAGGTCTGGTCTGCCAATGGCGAAGATGTTGATTTTGCAGATTATTAGATGCGTTGAAATGCAAGCTGTGGAATTGAATAAAAATTATAGAACTCTTTCTAGCTTGCCTATTTTTTTTTTTTTTTGGCTTCTCCTTTGGGGGGGGGGGGCTGTTCTGTTCTTGCTTCTTTTGGGGCTTAAAGCTTAAACTTTGTCGCGGGTCGTCGCGATGAGCCATTTGACCCGAGAATCACCCGCGCGAAGAGCATAGGCTTGAACCCTTCTTGCGGAAAAATAGATTCAAGCTGTAACCCTGATCACGTGGGCGTTGTCCGCGGTCGTCTCCACACATGACATCAACTTGCACTTTCAAGCAAGCTTACACCTTATACTGAGAGCCTTCAAACGCCTTCTCATCAAATATTCATCCAAGCCATAAAAATGGACGCTATGCAGATAGACAGCGAGCCTCAGGCCGACACCACATCCTTCACCATCTCCGAACGCATCCAGCAGCTCGGCGCCATTGACGAAGTCCGTCTCTTAGTCCCATTCCTACCATGCAACCAGCCCACTAACCAAGCTCCCCTAGAACCTCGTCAAGCTCATGGACCACACCGGCGAGGCCCTCGAAGCTCTCAGTCACACGCCATCAGCCACGCCACAGGACCAAGCACAGGCCCAGCTCGCCGCCTTCAAGACAGCCATGGACAGCCTGCTCACCACGCTGCACACCGTCGACGTGCACATGAAACGGCAGATTCTCGGGCTGCAGGAGGCCGGTATCATTGTGCTCGAGGAGCCGCTGACTAACAAGACGGCGTCGCTAAGCCCCAACGGCGTCGGCGCCGTCGGCAAGCTGGACGCCGGCTGGCTGAATAGCAGAAGCGACAAGGTCGAGAGCGAGATGGAGGCGGAGCTGTGGGCAGAGGCGCGGCGCTTTTTGCAGGAGACTGAGGGTTCGAATATGGCGTAGGGCTGGTCCAAAGGTGCTTTGGGGAGTTTGATTTTTATTTTATTTATACACAATATAGTCTCACGGGCCTACAGTACGTGTGGCACATTTAGCACTGAAAATGACGTATTGTGTGACGTATGAGCACCATGTCATGGCATGAAAAATATAGATTGCATGATACATTGAAGGAGAGAAAAAGGAAGAAGAAAATAAGAAAAAAAAAAAAAAAAAGAGCCATAAAAGTCAACGCTTAGAGAGTAAATCCCTTGGTACCCTCAACCAGCCCCTCCGCTCTCTTCGTAATCGCCGCCCACTCGGGCGCAAAGGCCAAAAACTCATCCAACACGGGGATATTCCCACGCCAATTCGCATCCGCCCAGATACACGCCACCTGGCCGCCGAGCTTCGCACCCGGCGCCGCCTTCTCCGCCTCGGGCGTCCACTCGACGTCGAGCGTCCACGTCTTCTGCCAGTTGCGGCGCCATAGCTTCACCTGGCAGACCTCCTTGGGCTCAGGCGAAAAGCGCGTGTCCCACGGCTCGCCAGCCGCCACGGAAAAGTGCTTGACGGGCGCGTTGAAGCGCACAAAGCACGCTTTGGTGTTGGCGCCATCAATCGATAGCGACGCCTTGCGAGCGCCGCCGGCTGCGCGCGTCACGTTGACCGTGATAAAGTTCTTTTCGACACCGGTGTGACCTGGGACCGGATTGGGCAGCGTATCGGGCTTGGCGGTGGTGTTGAATTTGCAGGCGACGAGACCGGAGCGGCTGTCACCGCCCAAGCATTCGACATTGGTGCCCGACGAGGCCGGGATGGACGCAATAATGGGCCGGATGTACTCCTCCAGACCGTCCAGACGCACGGTGCTGACGCCCGTGTCGAGGTCGACAGACTGCTGGAAATACGCCTTGTACCGTGCCTGAGCCGAAAAGGGAAAGGCCAGCAGGTTGTATGCCAGAGTCACAGCAAAGACAGCGGTCAACAGCAGCGGTACGCGCGACGACACGCGGTGCAGGAACGGCAGCGCCGGCACGCTCATGAGAATGGCGAAGAAGCCGCAGAAGGCGTACGATATGAGCGAGTTTGATCCATCGGCGCCCGTCTGGTTCATGGACGACACGAGAAACAGGCCCGTGGGCGCCAGGAACATCAGGTTCACGGGGCCCAGAATCAAGGCCTGCAGCAGCCACGTCCATGTGTGCATATCTGCCGACCAATCTTGTTCCTGGCCGTACTTTTCCGTGTGCGAGTTGAGATGGCGGCGGGCAATGGCCACAACGGACCGGCGGTATCCCGACGCAAACGTGGTGCGGAAGCTGCGCAAGTTGTTAGTTGCGGGGCCGCCGCCGCCCAGTAGCGGCGTTTCTTCGCTGGCAATCGGCTCGGGGCACTCGGACACGAGGCTGCGACTGTCGATTTCGCCGGGCGTGGGCGAGATGAGCGCCCTGTCTTCGTTTTCGGCCGCTACCGCCACAGTAGGCTGCGTCTCCTCGTAGGCGCGTTGGGCGTCGTAGGCCTGCATGGCGTAGTCCTTTTTGCTGGGCAGACCAAACATCTCCAGCAGGCCGATGAGGAAGGCGACAAAAACAGTCGAGTGCATCATGACCAGCGAGTAGCCGCTGACCGACTTCCACTGGCTCTCGATAATCGACAGACCGAGAAGCACAAACCAGCCGGTAATGTACAGCCACATGAGGGCATAGGTGCGGTGCAGAGCCGTGGGACGCATAGCATCGGCGCCGCGGACGACAAGCCACAAACTGGGCAGTGTCAGCGAAATCATCATGATCCAGACCGAATACTCGCTGCTGTACGCCACCAGAGGATTGACTTTGTTGACCAGCAGCGCCGTGGCGGCGACAAGGACAGACGTAAAGCCCAGAGCAACGGGGAAGCGGCAGAATCCACGGAAGCCATTGATGGAAATATCATGGATCTGGTCGATATCGCGCACCGAAACGTAGCTAGTAAACAGGTAGTACTTGTCGACGCGCACCAGGATAATGCTGATCAAAAAGAGAACGACGGGGCCCGTCACAAGTAGTGTCACCGACCAGGCAAACAGACCCTGGCGCTCAAACAGAGCAAACTTGGAGCCAAAGATGTCGAACCAGACGCCGTCTTTGCCCCTACCGTTCTGCACCAGATCCTCGCGGCCATCGCCACGCGGACCATCAAACGCCTTGCTGGTATCAGAAGTCAGGCCGTCCAGCGTGGTAATCGACGCCGACAGCATGTGCCACAGACTGCCCGTCGAGGCATGGCGCGCATCGTCCTGGTTGGTGTGGTATCTCGCTCTGGGCTTGTAAAAGGCCAGATCAATGCCGCGCTGGCCGTAGATGCCGTCCAACACCACGTAGTCCGTCTGACTCTGGATGGCGCCCGAGCGGAAGCCCTCGGCCGCAATCACCGTGCCAAATGGGTACTTGACCTTGGAGTAGGGCTTGGTGACCTGCGCATCTGACGTGCGGAAGACAACTGCGCGGCCGCCGCCGCCAGCGCCCTCCAGGTTGAGGAATGTGTGCACAAACGGCAGCAGCGGGCTCTTTCCAAAGGCACGTGCTCCCCACAGATAGTCCTCCTCGGCATTGTTGAACATGGCAATCAGGCCGTTCTTGGGCTGGTTGCCGGGCGCCGTGAAGTGGTTGATGATTTGCAGGGCCGAAACAACACCCATGCCGTCGTCGGTAGCGCCAAAGCCGGTCGACACGCTGTCAAAGTGCGCGTTGACGAGCACGCCGTTGCCGCCGTAGCGCTTGCCGGCGACAGGCGGCTTGGTCCACCACGGGCCGGGCTCGTCTTCGGAGCCGCGGATGTAAACGTAGATGTTGGAGCCCTCAAAGTAGTGGCCGAGGGCGCAGTAGCCGGGGATGCTGCTCACGACGGTACCAGTGGTGATGTTGGAGAGCATGTCGCTGAAGATGGTGACGGGGGCGTTTGCGAGGGACTTTCCTGGCGGGCTGAGAGCGTGATTGTTAGTATGAAGTACATGCGGCTATTTGCGGCCTTGCCTGGAGGCTTGTTTCAGACTCACGTATACAGGCCGGCCTGATCACCCAGTTTTTCGGAAGCAAACGGCACGCTATTATGAGACAAGATGCCCTCGATGCGGGTCATCAGATAGTCGCGCACCTCGTCGTTGGCATGCGACGCATACGGATGGTACTGCTTTGTAATTTGGAGCAGGTCGAGCCACGCCTCGGTGAAGTTTGTACCGGCGAGTTCTGCCGTTTCGCTGGGCAACGGCGGCGTTGGCACCGATTCGTGCACAATCACGCTGGGCACCCACAGGCCGAGGTAGATGACGAGCAGCCAAAAGGTGACTTGCGCCGGGCGAAACGCCAGCGGATTGGCGATGGCGACCATGGCGCTTTGGAGGTTTGTGTTTTTGATCACTGGAAAGTTGACAGTGAATGATTAATAAATGATGATGGATAGAAATGATGTAGATTCGACTCGTTAGTCGACTGAATGTCGATCTGGAAAAACAAAGCGTCCTTTGTTTTACGGGGATGCGATTCAAGAAAGGATCGCGCACGCACAAACCGGCCGCAAGAAGAAAAAGAATAATAAAAATAATAAAAACGAGGTTAGAAAATAACAAAAGGCGGCGAGAAAATCACTCCCTAAAACAGGTCCAAGCTAGCAGCTACCTTCCCTTAGTAGCCCCAGAAGCTACAGGGCCCGCCGATTAACGATAAGCTTTTTTTTTTTTTATTATTCTTCAGAAATAACCTCGTAAGGTCTTTAGCGCTCACTACACAGTAACGGTAACAGAATCAAATTTAAAAGGAAGCCATCGGCTCCTGTATGTCGTAGTTGACCGTTCCGTCTACGGTTGTCGTGATCCCTGTTTTTGCTGTTTCTGCTGTTTCTGCTGTTTCTGCTGTTTCTGCTGTTTCTGCTGCTTCTGCTGCTTCTACTTATGCCTCTACTTATGCTTCTACTTATGCCTCTAAATCTGTAGTCGCAAAAATCTAAGCCAAAAAAAAAGAACAACGCAAAAACGAGAAACAGTCCTGAAAAGCCTCCCCCTATCGCGAAAAACTTATCCTGATGCCGAGAGACATTTGATGGCGCAAGAAAAAGAGAAAAAGGCGCTTCGTTAAATCACCTTCCTAAAGCTGCCCTGAACAAACCCCCCAAACAAAGTCCCCCAAAAGCGGAACCATGACCCGCTAAGCTGTCACGTCACAGCTAAGCTCTTCACTGACATCATCGTACATGCTATGCTCTCTTAATAACGTTCACAAGCAAAAATTTATTTTCTGGAGTGATCATCAGACTTGAAAACTCAAAAATCCTGCGTTAGAAAATGAAAACTATAAAGAATACAAACTATAAAAATAAAACTCGAGAAAACTAGCCCTTAGAGGGTAATAAAAGGTTAACAACAGCAGCAACCCGAATCCTTTTTTTTTTCTCTGAATCCGGTGCATTTCCTCCAGCCAGCATTAAGCAAAGTCAACTTAGGCTATTTTATTCGCCCTGTTTGGTTCGTCCGCCATCAACTGAATTGGTAGTAATAATCTTCTGCCGCTTTGTACTCCCGTCTTTAGGTAAAAAAAAAAATAATCAGAGAAAAATAATAGTCTACGCTCCAGGAGGAGGAGGAGGCGGCCGAGAATCCGGCGGCGGTGGCGGCGCAGACGAAGATGGCGGCGGAGGAGGCGGCAGGCCAGTGTTGCCCGAGTACTGCGAAATCAAATCATTCAGACCCGCCATACCCGGCGGCGCCGCAGTCGGCAGTCCGGGCGGTGCGCCCGCAGCAGCCACGGGGTATCCGCCATACATGCCGTAGCCGCCGTAGCCAGCGGCTCCATAGCCAGGCACCGCCGCAGCGGCCGCAGTAGAAGCAGCCTGGTTCCAGGGGGCTGCGCCAGCGCTGGCACCGGGAGCCAGCGGGGCAGGCACGCTGGGAGGCGGAGGAGGCAGGCTGGATCCATAGCCGCCCTGGCCGCCACCGTAGTAGTCATTGCGGTCGCCGCCACGATCGCCACGGTCTCTGTAGTCACGGTAGCGGTCACCGCCACGATCACCGCCACGATCACCACCGCGCTCACGGTCGCCACGGTCGCCACGATCGCCACCGTGGTCATCACGGCGACGTTCACGGGCCCAAGGAGCGCTGCCGCCACCACTGCCGCCACCGCCGCCACCGCCGCCACCATTGCCACCACCGTTGCCACCACCGTTGCCACCATTACCAGAGTCATTGTTAGAATCATCACGGCGAGATCTCCAGGGCGCAGGGCCACCGGTAGGCTGGCGCTGCCACGGCTTGGAGCCGTCGCCTCCGCGTTCATCACCACCGTTCTGGTAGCCGCCAGGACCAGCCTCGATCATGGCAGGGGCGCCACTGGCCGGGCCACCCCCAAGTTCCTGCATTAGTTGCTACAGAAACAGTTAGTAAAAGCATGAATAAATAGGTTCATTGGCAGTATAACTTACCTCATACTCGCGATCAACGGCATCGCCCTGGGTAATCGCAGCACGAGCACCACGAGGGCCATCGCGCCAGTTGGTTCCACGCTGTCTGTCAGGGCAATCACGAGCCATGTGGCCAGCATTACCGCAAACTCTACAGATAATGTTGGCCGTGTAGTTGGGCTTGTCCGGGCAGTCGTATTTCCGATGACCAATCATACCGCAGTTCTGGCAAGCCTGGTTTTCATCGTCACGAAGAGTACCGTTAAGGGCAGCAAGCTCACGCAGCTGGTTGCGCTTTAGCTCATTCTGGCCCTCAGGAATAGAAGCGGCCTTTGGATTATGAGTTAGTAGTCGTTGGCGTTCCAGGAATTCGAGGGTGCTCACCGTTTCAATGACGTTGTAAATCAACTTCTTGGCCTTTTCGACCTTCTCCTCTGTCTCGGCCATAATGAGACAGTGAAGGTCTTCTTCCTGGTTGCTAGAATGAGCGGCATCGGACCGGCCCTTACCCTCTTTGACGGAGCCCTTACCACGAATGGCAATCTTGGCGCCAGACTCGGTCTCCATTTTCTTGAGGGTGTTACCACGGGGTCCGATCAGTAGACCAACTTGAAAGCTATGTGTTAGTTCTGGATCATTAATTGTAAAAAGCGACGGATTTATCATGAAGTTTCGAATAAGCAGCAGTAACAAAGAAAAGCAAGTTAGGTTAGAACATGCTGGAGGGGGTAAGTATCGCGCAAGTGAGGCTCTTCACTCGTCGTTCATTTCGCAAAGGAAATCGTCGTACTCAAAACAGACAGACAGACTTGGCGCATGCGGGTGGGCACTGCGGTTGAGGAGCCAAACAGAAACGAACTGTAGTAGATTTTTTTTTTTGGGTAGAGTAAGGAGAGGAAGCGTTAAGCGTAAGCAATATGCAAAGATAGAGCAAAACAAAACTTCTCCGACCCTTGTTGGAGGGCAGATGGGAAAGCCAGAAAGCAAAATCAGGCTTATCGTTAGTGGGGGGAAGGTTAGGGGGTTAGTAATCATACTGAAGTTAATCTCTGGGTAATCGTTGACAGGCACGTAGACCTTGTCCTGAGTCTTGGTGGGCCGACGGTAGTCCTGGGGCGGGTGGTAGTTGGGAATAGTCTTCATGGCCTTTTCAATGAGCTTGTGGCGCTCATCCTCAAGGCGCTTGCGGTAGCGGTATTCGCGGGTGTTGATACGGCGACCGTGGCTATCGTACTGGGGCGGCGGGGAGGGCGAACTATGGCGATAGAAGACGACGGTTAGTCAATAGTTTTTTTTTTTTTTGGA